>OX451738.1:181765265-181999482 GCA_948472305.1 Vicia faba | reverse complement strand
GTACAACTTGATTGAGTTAGTTTGATTCAACAATTTGGGATAACTTCCTGTAGATTCATTGGAGCCATCACAGTAGCTGGAAAAGTATTCAGATTTAAAACCCCAAGTGCAGTCCCAATGTAAGTCTTCTTGACTCTTTGTTTTTCATACATCATTGATGCTTTATTTTTGAAGAAAAAAAAGTAGTAATCATTTCCCCTTTGAGCTAACCATTTGCTTGTTGTTTATGTTTATCAATTACATACTGTAAACTAACCCAAACTGACAATAAAACAATATTTAAGGCAAAAAATTGCAGCATGAGTCGACACATACCCACTTAGGTTTAGTGAAAAAACAGGGTATGAGTCGACACATAGCCTTATGCATCGACTCATACTGTTATCCAGGCCCAAAAACAAAAAGGTGAAAGGTGCATGAGTCGACACAAAACGCGTATGTGTCGACACAAACAGGTGCATGAGTCGGCACATGCTTTTATGCATTGACTCATACTGAGTTGTTTTGGTTTGGCAGGGGAAAGGGAAGCTATGTGTTGATGCATAACAGCATATGTCGATATATAACAGTTCAAAATTCATTTTTTCCCTTTATTTTAAACTATTTTTACACTGTCTTTCATTATTATTTGATATGGTTGTAATATTTAAGTTTCTACTTCATCCCCATTTGTAAATTGTACCCCCACTCCTCTAATGATGTAATAGCTTAGGATTTTAATTTCCGCAATTTACCGCTTTAATATAAATTGTTAGTAATTATGGTGTGTATAGCAAGATAAAAACAACCGCTAGAAAACCTTAACTTCATAGATAAAAATGCATGTAATCGAACACACTATTCACACGTGCACCTCTAGGGTAACCCTGCTTGTTGCATCGAAAAAATAGTCATGTCCCTCGAATATGGGTGTTTTAGCAAAGACCCTCGATAAAAAAAGATCGTAGTCCCTCGATTTCCCTAGATGTTGCCTTCGGTAAAACGATCTAGTCCCTTACGAAAATAACTAAAATGTCTCGTATGTTGCCTTCTATGACTATACGATTGACCCACGCCCGTCCCTTCACATCCAATGATGGGGCTACTTACCATCAGTGGTAAGATAGCAACATCTAAAGGAGGAGGAAAAAAACAAAGACCTTTTGATTAGGTAGGACGCTCGTAGTTGCTTGCTCACAAATCAAAACCATTTTCACACTTACACTTTCGAAACATATTCAAAAACAAACATCTCTTTGAACTATTTTTAAAACAAACACTTTGTATACATTCTTATAGAGACGAGGATCATTACAAAGTTTTCCGAAACAAAGGCGTTTTTGAAATATTTTCAAAAAACCCACCACAAACACATTTCAAACAAAGAATTTTTCAAAACTGATCTAGCAAGCAACTAACCCGTAGATAACTAAAGATGAAAAGGGTTCTAATACCTTCCTTTTTCATAACCTACCCCCCTGAACTCAAGAAATAATCTCTAAAGGTCTTTCCTGTTCTTTTCACCCTTTCCTTTATTGGATAAAAGAAAAGTCGGTGGTGACTCTTGCTCTCCCCAACAATTACGATCAAGCACAAAAACACCCGAGTCAGTTCCCCCTCCGTATGACAGGTTCTAATTAATTTAATTGAGTAGAATAGTTAGAATTATAATATTAAATAATTAGAAATAAATAATGAAATAATATTGGTTGGTAGAAATTAATTATTAATTTAATTAAAAAAAGAAAATATGAGTTCGTAGAGGAATAAGAGAGAAGGTGGGGGGAAATGTGGAGGATAATAAGGGTAATAGGGGAATTACCTAAATAGGTGGGATTAAGTTTTATTATAAATAGAGAAAGGGAGAGAAGTGAGAAGGGTTACAATATGTGGAATTGGAAGTTGGAAGAAAAAGTTAAGACTAGGTCTTGCAGAACAAGAAGACTCCATTGTTGCTAGGCTTGCTTTCTTGCTGGAAAATTAAGGTAATGTGGGGAGATTACTCAACTATGGGTGTTTAGCATGATGAGGTAGAGAGAGATCCTAACTCTCTAATAAGTTGTTACTTATCCATTGTTATGTTTGAAAATCTTGATTTGTGAGAATGAGTATGACGATGATTATTTTTAATGTGTAGTTGTGTGTTGTTATTATTAGTGTGTTTTGTTGAATCGATGAATTCCATTGATTTTATTCAATGTTGAACATGAAGGTGACTCTCATGGTGAATTTGTCGTTGATGCATAAAATTGGTGAATTTATATGTTAATTAGCATGAATCTTATATAGTAATAGTGGATTAAATGGTGTATAAAGTTAGATTTCAAAATTAGTTGTTTTAGTATGTCGAGGCGTATTTGGGTGGGGATTAGAAGTGATTAAGTTGCTGAAACATGAGATTTTTGGAAAATCTATAGTGAACAATCGATTGGGGTATTGGTGTAATTGATTGGTTCCCTTTTTAAGCAACAAATTTTTTGGACAGGAACAGAGGAACAATCGATTAACCATCCCATGTAATCAATTGATTCCTTGTTAAAAATTGATATTTTAGGTAGAGAGATAAGTGTAATCGATTGTTATGGGTATGCAATCGATTGGTTCACGAAAAAATTGGAATTGTTTAGTAAAAACCAGGGAACAATCAATTGGCCCATGTGTGTAATCGATTGGTCCAATCATGTACGTGAAAAATAAGTGAAACAGAAAGTTAACAAGAATTCATTTGTCTACAGAAGCAATTGATTGATTCACTTGTTGTTTTGACCATGAATTGAGCTACGTGACTTCAAATGAGGCATAATTTGAAGTGTTGGAAAGCAAACGCGAAGCACTGTCTCATGGTGATGCCTTAGAAGGTAAATGTGTCTGTATGATTAATGGTGATGAAAAAGAGATTTACTAGAACAATGATGTTTTAAAGATTGACGAGCTTTATAAATGATCATATTATGATATGTTGTGGTGGAGTGGAATTGTATGTTGTGCCTTGAATTATAATCTTATGGTGAGATGTACTTGTATGTCATGTGTTAAGCTATATTTATATGGTGAGATGTGATGGGATGCATGTTTGCCTCATATGTGTTTGGTGATGTTGTAATGAAAATAAATGATTAATTAATTGGTGATGAGTAATTTAATTATGTGATGATTAAATGTTGAATTAAGCCCATATGTGCTTTATATGCAAACTATGAATGTTATTGAATTTTGGTGATGTTGTTGGTGATGTTGCACTTTTGAATATGTGCATATTATATTTGTTGTAGGGATATTGTTGGAGATGTTGCACTTTTGAATATGTGTATACTATATTTGTTGTGGTAATATTGTTGGTAACGTTGCACTTTCGAATGTGTGCATATTATGATTGTTGTGGTGATATTATTAGTGATGTCCATGGTCAAAACAGGGGCCAATAGTGTATGTATATAGTTTCATGTCATTGTTGAAGTCATGTATCATGGTGTAGGAACTTCAGTTTTGTTTTGGTGTGCTCTGGTCCTATGGTGGGGATCAGGAGCGAATAGCTAATTCCAGTGAGGGATTAATGAAGCGTTACTACATGGTGATTAGTAGCGATTTTGATGAGCTCTTATCCTATGGTAGGGATTGGGAGAGAATATGGGCATGTGTTGTCCATAAATGGTACCGCATGCTTGTAGAGTAAGTTAAGGAGTACATTTGCATATATGTTTGCATATGTGAGTGGTTTTGAGTGTATTCTTATTCCTTTTTTGTTTTTCGTGTCTATGCTCATATGGATTATAGGCGAGTGGGATAAGTAGTAGTTGCTTGAGGTGGATGATGACTTCAATGCCTCCTTAGTTTCTTTTTGTTCGAGTCGTAGTGAAGTCCCTCTGATATGTAACATAGGGGGAATGAGTTGTTCTTTGTTTTAATATATATTTTAAAGTTACTTTTGAAGTTGTTAAGCCATTGTGGCATTTATGTGAATAGATGAAAGTATGATATCAAACATAATTGTTTTTCTGCTGCGTATTTCAAAGACATTAATCGGTTTTGTGTTTGTCGTGATTGGTGGATCACAAGTAGTAATCTAATATTGGAGTCTATTTGTCGTATTATCGTAATTATGTTGAGTCAGGAATTAGGGTGTTATAATAATGGTATTAGAGTAGGTCGGTCCATCCATCCAAGTTTTTATAGTGTTGTTTGTTTCCTAGTATGCAACATGTGTGTGAAACACTATCGATGCTCATTTGTTTTTTTAACTGCATGCTAGCAGGAGCGATATTGAAAAAGTGGGGGATAAGTTCCTGCTATTGTGAGATGTTTTAAATGTGGAGTATTGGTTCAGTATGCTACTGATTGCAAGAGTTCAGATGTTGTTGAGGTTGTGTTGTTTCCCAAACCCGAAGAGATTGGGGATTTGAGATTCTTGTCTGCCGGTCAAGTTGAGATGTCTTTAAGGGAGAATGATAAGGTGTTGGTGATGTTCGCTTCTCTGAGAGTGGAAATCAATGTGACGGCTAGTGATATACTGGTGGTGCATGAATTTCTATATGTTTTTCCAAAAGATATTTGTGATTTGCCGCCAGAGCGCGAGGTTGAGTTCACTGTAGATTAGTACTTAGTACTGGCCTGTGTCTATGGAACCATATAGGATGTTTGCTTCAGAGCTGAGTGAGATGAAGAAAAATTTAGAGGAGGTGGTTTAAAATAAGTTTATTTGACCGAGTGTTTCACTGTGGGGAGCACTGGTACTGTTAGGTATGAAGAAAGATGGTAGCCTGAGGTTCTGTGTTGACTATCGACAACCGAACAAAGTTAAAATCAAGAATAAGTATCCTTTTCCAAGAATTAATGAGTTGATGGATCAGTTGGTTGTTGCTTATGTGTTCAGTAAGATTGATTGGATGTCGGGGTATCATCAGATCCGTGTGAAGCCTAGAGATATTCCAAAGACTAATTTTAGAATGATATATGGTCATTATGAGTATTTTGTTACACCATTTGGAGTGTCTAATGCTCCTAAAGTGTTCATGGAGTACATGAATATAATATTCCATCTATAATTAGATCTATTTGTGGTTGTGTTCATCGATGACATCTTGGTGTATTCGAAGTCGAATGAAGAGCATCAGAGCATCTGGAGGTTGTGTTGTAGACATTACGAGAGAAGAAGTTGTATGCAAATTTATCTAAGTGTGAGTTATGGTTGAAGGAAGTGATTTTCCTCAGCCATGTGATTTTAGTGGTGGTATTATTATTGATCCATCAAAGGCGAATGTTGTGTTGCAATGGGAAACTTCGAAGTCTGTTACTGACATCAGAAGTTCTTTGGGTTTGGATGCTTATTACATGAGATTCATATAAGGTTTTTCAAAGATAGTGTTTCCTTTGACTTGGTTGACTTGAAAGTTTCATGCTTATGTTTGAGATGTGAAGTGCGAGGAGAATTTTAAAGAACTCAAGATAAAGTTGACATCTGCTATAATATTAATTTTTTCGAATCTAAGTGAATCCTTTTTTGTGTATTAAAATGCTTCAAAGATGAGCTTCAGAGGTGTGTTGATGCAGAGTTGTCAGGTCGTGCTTTATGCTTTAAGACAACTGAAATTTCATTAAAGGAATTATCCTGTGCATGATCTATAGTTGGCAGCTGTAGTTTTTGTCCTTAAGATTTAGAGACATTATTGGTTCGCTTCCAGATTTGAAGTGTTCAGTGACCACAAGAGTTTGAAGTATCTATTCGATCATAAGTAATTGAATATGAGGAAAAAATGTGGCTTGAATTTATGAAATACAATGATTTCTATTTGAGTTACCATTCTGGCAAAGCAAATGTTGTAGTTGACCCTTTGAGTAGAAATTCCTTGCACATGTCGATGTTGATGGTTCGAGAATTAGAGTTGATTGAACATTTTAGAGATCTCAATTTGGTATGTGAAAGGACTTCTAATAGTGTGTGGTTGGGTATGTTGAAACTGGCCAATGGTATTCTTGAAGAGATCAGAGCATGTTAGAAAATCAATTTGGGATTGGTTGAACGACTTATGTTAATCAATCAAGATAAAAGTGCTAATTTTAGAATGGAAGAGAATGATGTGATAAGATTTAGAGACAGAGTTTGCATACCAGATGTGCGAGAACTTAAGAAGAGTATTCTTGAGGAAGATCATATAAGTGGTATGAGTATTCATCCCAATGCTACTAAGATGTATCAAGATTTGAAGAAGATATTTTAGTGACCTTGAATGAAGAAGGAAATAGTTGAGTCTGTTTATGCTTGCTTGACTTGTTAGAATTCAAAGATTGATCATCAGAAGTCATTATGTATGATACAACCGTTGAGCATTTCTGAGTGTAAATGTAATAGAATTTTCATGGATTTAGTGATGAGATTTCTGAAGATGGAGAAGGGTTGTGATTTTATTTGATTTATTATTGATACACTGAATAAATTGGCTCATTTCATTCTGATTAAGACCATTTATCCTTTGTAGAAGTTGGAAGAGTTATATATCGAGAAGATTGTCAGTTTTCATGGTATTCCTTCGAGTATCGTATTGGATAGAGATCTGAGATTCACATCAAGGTTTTGGCAAAGTTTGAAGGAAATGTTGGGTACTAAGTTGCAGTTAGTTTTTGCTTATCATCTGCGGGCGGACAATTATACATAGAGGACTATGCAATCATTGAAAGACATGTTGAGGGCTTGTGTGCTAGAACAAGAAGGTTCTTGGGGTAAATATTTGTCATTACTTAAGTTCACCTATAACAACAGTTTCCGTTTGATTATTAAAATGTTACTGTTTGAGGCGTTATATGGTAGTAAATATAGAACTCTTTCATGTGAGTATGAATCAGGTGAGAGTGTTGTACATTGACCTGAGATTGTTGAGCATACCTCTTAGATGATCAAGATGATCCAAGAGAACATGAAAGTGTTATACCCTAAAATTTAACCTCTTAATTTAAACTTTATTTGGCTTATATTTAGTTATCATATGCATGCATACATATCATTGGTTATGTGGTCACGGGATCAAGGAAATTCTTTTAAACTTTGCCAGTTTACGCAAGACGTTTATTTCATCATTCAATGAACTTAGAGTGTTCTGTAGGATATATAATCATTGAATAGCCAAGTTCTCATCATTCTAAGTTCTCATGTGTTCCAGCACGCCTTGAACTGTAGAGAAAATCAAGCGTTTTAGTCAATTCGGAACATTTTGAGTAGAAAAGCAATATTTTGCAGTGTAACTTCAAAAATTCACAACTTCTGTCAGGAAAATTATTTTTGTGTGGGTCTTCATGCATTATATTCTCCTTAACATCCTCTTCATTTCATATGTTCGGTTTGGGAACCAATTCTTTGAAGAAATTCTCCGAATATGCAAACACCCTGAAAATGGTGCCTTGAAATGTTTGTTTGGTTGACTATTTCTCGGATGTTAAAAAATTCATAACTAGTGACCGGAAAATTATCTTTGAGTGATCCTTTGGGAATTAAATCCATCTTGACATCCTTTACATTTCATATGTTTGGGTTGGAAGCCAATTATGTGAAGAAAATCTCCGAAAGTACAAATTACCTTAAAATTCCACAATGAAAAGAATGTTCAGTTGATTGTTTTCTTGATATTCAAAAAATCTTAAATTTCTCATTTCTCAACATTTTGAGATGATTCTTGAAGCGTGGTATAACAAATGTTGTTAGCTGTAACTTTGCTTCAGGTCCCGAGTCCGAATTGTACTCCAAAGGCTTCTGTTTATGGCCCGCTTCTCAAATCAACCAGTGGAAAAGCCGCGCAACCAAAATAGAGGGTTTTCTGTCTCAAATTTCTCGCCACTGTAAAATTCACAACTCACTCTATTTTTATCATTTTAAGACAATTTTTCGGCACAGCGTCACAAATTTCGTCATTTATATTTTTTATTCAAGGCCCGAGTTTGAATTATGCACCGAAAGTCATGAGCTTGTGGGTTATTCTTGAATTGTACACAAAAATAAACTAAAAATTTTGCACTACCCAAAAAACAAGGGAATTTACATTTTTTTGCCATTTGCCAAACAAGACATAAGAGCATTTCTATATATTTCTTGGATTCAAATCAAAAGCACTTTTTAATTCATTATTCAAAAATCACTCAAGAGACAAATAAAATCTCTCAAGGAAGATCTCTCCCTCATGCTCTCTTCCTCCCTAGTCCGACCGCCCTCAAGCTCCAGCCATCCTCCTAGAGTTGACCTGTCCACCTCCACCTCCAGCCCTTCCTGCACACCGCCCGACGGAGTTCCCCAACAGTCTGCCACGCTCTCTCTGTCGGTGCTACTCCCTCCGTCTTTGCATACTCCCTCTGTTTTCCGATTCTGATTAAGCTTCCTCCTCCAATCAATTCTCTCCATCATTTTCAGTAACTTCTTTGACCTTGCTTGCATCAATTGTTGTGCTGAGATTTTAATGGTGAGTTCTTGAATTGTTTTGATTTTGCATGAATTAAATCTTGAATTGTGAAGAATATGTGCTTATTGGAATTAACTTATTTTGCTTGAATTGATTTGTGTGATTTAATTGATTCTTGAAGTTTGATGATGGATAAATATGGAATCCGTTTATTTAATGGTTGTTGATTATTGAGATCTACACGTCATAATTAATTGTTGTTGATTGTTGAGACTTACACATTGTAATTTGATTCTGATTCGATACTTTTTGATAATTGTTTAAACTCATGCATCAGGATTAAATTTCAAGTTGTTTAATGGTCTTCAACGCATAAATTTATTTTGTTTCAAGGCTTGGAATTATTGGTACCGGTACCGGTTTATTAATTACAACTTATTTGTGAATTCTGATTGATTTTCATGTGTGGATGTTTGGTTTTTGTGCATTAAAACATTGTTTTCAAATCAATTTTTAGTGGACATTGATACAAATACCATGGCTTCCTGAAGTTCACAAATATGTTGCGTGTTGTGTTTTAATTGTTGCTCGATGCATAAGTGACTTTGTGTTGATAATTGGTTGATACCGGTAGCAAGTTTGGTTGTTTTTAACTCAACTTTTTGAGCATTTCATGAAGCAAAATATAGCTGTCTGAAACTTGTTTTTGCATACACATTGAGATTTAATTCTTGAATAATGCATTACTGAGCTTAATCGATAATTGTTTGACATCGGTATCAGTTTTGGTTGATTTAAATCCAACATTTTGTGTATTTCATGTATCAATTTAATATTGTTTAAAAAATGGTTTTTACATCTACATTGTGATTTAATTCATAATTAATGCATATTTGAGCTTGTTAGCATAATTGGTGGATACCGGTATCAAGTTTGTTTGATTTTATTCCCACTTTTCGTGCACTTTCATGTGTTAATTTGTTGCTGCCCGAAAATTGATTTCAATGTTCCAATGCATGTTTGAAACTTATTCCTTCATGATTTATCTGAAATTTGAGTTGTTATGTGAATAATTGATTCCGATTATGTCTCCTTGTTATTTCTAACTCTTTTGTTGACATGTGAAAGACATTTCGAGAGAGCTATCAATCGTTTAATTAAGTCTTGGTTATTCGATTAAAAAGAATTTTATGCCACTTCTTTGTGGATTCAAGTTCGCTTCTGACGCGCTTGATTGTGTTTCTCAGTTCATGAGATGTATATATTATTGTTGCTTGTCTGGATTTGTATTTTCGTGCATGTTTATTGTGTGACATTCAGATGTATCTGATACTTTCCGATTATGATTTATTTTCACATCGATGATGTTTTGATGCTTATGTCAGACGATTTGATTTCTGATTTCTTTTCTTTGTTGGTAAAGCTTTCACGAGTTTTGCGAGTTTCTTACGCTTTACTATAGAAAGGCGGATTGTTATTCGTTTGGTACTTTCTCATTTACCTTATTTCCGCATTGTCTTTCCATTTCCTTTCCATGAGAAGTAGGAATAGAGATGCATGACTGGGAGTCCATACTTTAGGTGGACAATTCTGTTTAAAGTCCTCAAAGGAGGCAATGTTTGTGTTTTTTGTATGCAAAACACCTCGACAAAGGCAAATCCCATTCCCCTTTATTTTGTGCAAAGACCTCGAAGAAGGAATTGATAAAGTCCTCAAAGAAGGGAATATGGAAAAGTGTGGGTCCGCAATTGACCCCCACTATTTCAAGTCCCCAAGTCATTCGTAGCTCACGTCGCACATCGGTGCTATGAATCGTGCTACTCTTGTTATCGAGTCATTCAAGTGGAAAACAGGTTCATAGTCAACCCCCACAATCTGTCTCTAGCTCGCATTGGTCAAAATTGATGCTTCATGTTTGTCCATATTGTCTTCTATCCCATGCATTGATGACATGATATAATGGTTAGGTGTTTAGCCGCTTTGGACATACACCTTTTCTCTTCTCTTACCTAGATGACATGATATCTTGGTTAAGAGTCAACACTCTTCTTCTTTACTTCTGGCCTAGATGACTTGAAATATTAGTTAAGAGTTTATCCCTCCCCACATATTTCTTGCCTAGATGACACGATATCTTGGTTAAGAGCGTTTATCCTACCTTGATGACGTGGTACCATGGTTAGGTATTTTTCCCTCTCCCTTATCCTACCTTGATGACTTGATATCATGGTTATATGTTTATACGTGAGTAAGTGTTCACTTCTCACACATTGTGTGCTTGCTTTCATGTCTTGTTTAAGTGCTTGATTGTTTGTATGTTTCTTTCTTGTGTGTGTTCACATGCTCCCCATAGAATATTTAGTTCATTCTTGGTCAAGATTTGAAATAAATAGACCTTAGGATTGATATCCAAGTATTCAAACATTAGGAGAATTCCCTTGATCCCAACTTTAGGTCCACAAGCATGATAACAAGTAGGATTGAGATTCCCCTTTTGTTAGATTTTTTATTTTGGTGTCCCTTTTAAGACTAAAACTCTTTTTCTTTGTTCAAACTTCAAAACACTCTAACATTACAAAATCCTTTTCAAGGTAAAAAACACTAACCACTGCAAAACATTTTTGTCTTCTGACTTTTTCTTTTAAAACCTTTTCAAAAAGCACTTGCTTCGATAACATCGTTCATAAAATTAACCAAATTTTTTTAGGTGAACCACGAGTGCCTTGATCCCTTTGCACGGTAGGCGGTACATAGGCACAAAGATTCTCAACCGAGGCAGGCACGACTAATAAAACGTTTTCTTTTTGTACATAATCCTTTGCATTCATGCATTCCCTTTACATCTTATCTTTTAGATTTCAGGCACACCCATTAGATTAGACAACAAGAGTGGATCCCGTGGAGTACCACGGATGTGAGGGGTGCTAATACCTTTCCCTTGCATAATCGACTCCCTTATCGGATCTTTTGGTCGCAAGATCTTGATTTCACCCTCTTCAAGTTTTCATCGATGTTTTCCTTTCCCTTCTATGGGATAAATAAATATTCGGTGGCGACTTCATTATTTGTTTCAGAGATTTATTTTCTCGAGTTGCTTTAGAAAGCTTTGCAGAGTCGTCAAAATAGCTACCATAACAAGAGGAGAAAAGCACTTGTGTTTTAGAAGGGAGATAATGTGGTTTTACGAGTTACCCTAATAACTGGTGTTGTTCGAGCTTTGAAATCTTGAAAGATCATGTCATGTTTCATTGGTCCATATTAGATTATGATGAGAGTAGGAGAAGTTGCCTACAAAGTTACATTATTGCCATTTATTTCAAATCTTCATGATGTCTTTCATGTGTCCTAGTTGAGGAAGTATATTCCTGACACGTCTCATGTGATTCAAGTGGATGGTGTGCAAGTTAGAGAGAAGTTGACCGTTAAGGCATCTCTCTTGAGAGTAGATGATCAAGTGGTGAAGCACTTGAGAGGTAAGGATATTGTGTTGGTTAAGGTAGTTTGGGGAGGACCTGCTGGTGGAAGCATAATGTGGAGTTGGAGAGCTAGGTGAAAGAGTTGTATCAACCTTTGTTTCATTTAGATAATTTTTAGGGCAAAAGTTATGTAAGTGGAGAGAGTTGTAACACCCCGTTTTTTATAATTATTTAATCGATTCCTTATTTGTTTCATTTATTTAATTGGTTGTTATGTGGTAGATGATGAGCTGTTGGTGAGAGTTAAGAGATGGTAGAAAATTAGTTAAGTTCTAATCAATTTAATTGAGTAAAATAGTTAGAATTATAAGATTAAGTAATTATAAATAAATAATGAAATAATACAGGTTAGTCGAAATTAATTATTAATTTAATTAAAAAATAAAATATGAGTTGGTAAAGGAATAAGGGGCAAGGTAGGGAATGGGGAGAATAATAAGGGTAATAACCTAAATAGGTGGTATTAAGTTTTATTATAAGTAGAGAAGGGGAGAGAAGTGGGAAGGGTTACAATAAATGGAATTGGATGTTGGGAGAAAAGTCAAGGCTAGGGCTTGAAGAGAGAGAATACTCCATTGTTTCTAGGCTTGCTTTCTTGCTGGAAAATTAAGGTAAGGGGGGAGATTACTCAACTATGGTGTTTAGAATGATGGGGTAGGGAGAGGTCCTAACCCTCAAATAGATTTTTCCTTCTCCATTGTTATGTTTGAAAAACTTGATTTGTGAGAATGAACATGATGATGATGATTTTTAATGTGTATTCACGTGTTATAATTACTAGTGTGTTTTGCTGAATAAATGAAATCCAATTATTTTAATTATTGATCGACATGAAGGTGATTCTCATGGTGAAGTTATTATTGATGCAAAAAATTGGTAAATTTATATGTTAATTGGTATGAATCTGAGAAAGTAATGGTGGATTAAATGGTGTATAAAGTTAGTTTTTCGAAAAAAGTTATTTTAGTATGTTAAGGTGTGTTTGAGTGCACACTACTACGGAAAACACCTTTCGTCAATGTTATACCCCAATTTCCCCCTAAGATCCCTAACTACTTCATATCATCATAATGCATCAAGATCACACATTAGGGTTGATTATCTCTTCTCTCTCTCTCTCTCTCTCTCTCTCTCTCATATCTTTAAGTTTGTCCTTGAGGGATCACAAGCACTTTAATTGTGTATATTGTATATGTTTTTTCGTGTTTGTTAACCTCTAACAAAAATCTAAAAAATATATGTTTCCTCTCTATGCTTTGTACATTGTAGGTATTGAGCCAAGTACATCTCTCTCCCCTTCTAAGTTAGGGTTTTGAATGTTGACCCTCCGTCTTTTGACTATTTAGTGGATTTTAGAGGCTTGGACTTCAAGGATATTGTTATGGCATCAAATTTCTATGGTTTGAGGGCTCTCTCAATGTAATTTGTCCAAGATTATCTAAAGTTGGTGGTTGATTTCATCAAGAAACTTCATAAGTTCATGTGTTTATTTCGATTTCTTCTTTAACAAGTATTGTAATATGGTGGGAGAACTGACTTGGTTGTTTTGCGTTTGATTGCAAATGTTGCGGTTAGCAAGAGTCACCATCGACTTTTCTTTTATCCAAAAGGAAAGGCTGAAAAGAACAGGAAAGACCTTTGAGATGTTTTCTTGAGTTCGGGGGGTAGATTATGAAAAGGGAAGGTATTAGCATCCTTTTCATCCATGGTTTCCCATGGGCTCTTAGTTGCTTGCTAGATCACTTGCTTTTGTTTGAAAATGTGCTTTGTGTGATTTTTGATGGTATTTTGAAAATGTCTTTGTAATGGTTCTCGTCTCTATAAGAACGCGTACAAAATGTTGTTTTAAAAAATAGTTCAAAGAAGTGTTTGTGGAATGTGTTTTTGCAAGAGATTTTGAAAATGGGTCTTCTTTGTAATGGCTCTCGTTTCTATAAGAACGCATACAAAGTGTTTGTCTTTTGAAAATGTTTCAAAAGAGGTGTTGGTGTGTAAAATGTTTTTGTTGTGAGCAAGCGAGCAACTAGGAGCAAATCTACCTACTCAAAAGGTCTTAAGTGGTCTTTTCCTCCTCCTTTAGATGTTGCTATCTTACCATTGTTTTGGTAAGAAGCTCCATCATTGGATGTGAAGGGACGGGCGTGAGATGTTTGTATAGTCATAGAAGGCAAACTATGGAACGTTTTAGCAATGTCGTTTTAGGGACTAGATCGTTTATCGAAGGCAACATTGAGGGTCATCGAGGGACTACGATCTTTTATCGAGGATCTTTACTAAAACACCCATATTCGAGGGACATGACTATTTTCCAAAAGGCAACAAAGTGGGATTACCCTAAGGGTGCTAGTTTGCAAGTGTATTCTATTTACATGCATTTAGTCTTGATTAGGGTTATCTATTTGTTGATTTCATACCTTGCCATACACACTCTAATTACTAGCATTTGTATTTGAAAGCGATAAGTTGCGGAAATGTAAAGTCCTACGCTATTACATCATATAGGGATGGGGGTACAAATTTAAAAATGGGGGGTTGGAAGAATTTAAGTCCTAATTAACTATTACAACCATATTGAAATGTACAATGCAAGAAAGAAAAAGGATTTGTTTAGAAAAATGGTTTTTTGTCTTAATGAATTAAGAAAAAGAAATAAATTAATTGATAAAAAGAAAATATTTTTATGTCTTTTTTATATTAATAAAAAGGGTATTAATATTGAAAATGATAAAAAGGGAAATAATGAGAGATAGAATTAGCAAGATGCCAGAAGCAAAACAAAGGGGATCAGAAGTTCTGATGCCGAGCGCTGTGGTTCAGAAAGAAGCGTCAGAAGTTCTGGATTGATACACTTGGTGGTCCTGCAAGAAACGTTAGAGGGAAAACACAAAAGTCCTGGATTTCTATGTGCTGAACTTCTGAGTGTTAGAACAGTGAGAAAGTCTTAGAAGTTCTGTGTATTAAAATAGTGAAGAGAACTCAGAAGTTCAGTATGTGCTAAGACAGTGAGTAAACATCAGAAGTTCAGTGTGTGTTAACATCGAACGAACATAAGAAGTTTAATGTGTTTAAATAGTGAGAAAATCATAGGAGTTCTGCATGCTAAAACAGTGAGGAGAACTCAGAGGTTCTGTGTTGTACTAAAACCGTGAGTGAAAATCAGAAGTTCTGTGCTACATTTCAACTCTTTCCTCATATTAATCAGCACATAAGCAATTTATTCAGTTTTTAACAAACAACAAATCAAAAGGATAAAAGCACAACAGTTTATAGAAGTTCTAATCCTAATTCTGAGCCTAGCCTTAATCAAGAAGTTCTGATCCACAGTTTTTCTACTCATGCAATGATATGGACAACATCAATACTATGATATTTACATATTTAGTGATGTTCTGAATGAAAAGATGCAAAGTCAGAAAGACTTACCTTGAATCTGGAGTGTGTGCTTGGAACTTGAACTGCTGCCTTCAGATGTTCTGGAGTCAGCAAGAGCAACGGAAGAGAAAATGCTAAGTTCTTGATTCAAAGGGAAGAACAAAGGTTTGGTTTTTTGTTTGGGGAATTCTGGATTTTTATGAAAGGTTTCACAGTTTTCTCTTCTCTCTTTTGACAATTCTCTCTTTCCAAAAGCCAGCCCCTTGAACGTGTGATGGAGCAACTTATTTATAGGTGAGTTTGTTGTGGTTTTGGGGGGAAAACAAAAGGGATTTTAAAACCTTTTTGTTATACTGTTCCATTTCTTTTTAAACACAGTTTTCGCATGCTAGTTTGGTGTAATTATGGGGTTTGAAAAAAAACGCAGGCGTGGACTGGATCAACAGCACCTTGGAGTGTTGTGGTAGCTGGTGGCAGGATTGTGCTATAGCAGTGCAGCAGGTTGTTTAAACAAAGTTTTGGGATTTGGTGATGTTCTGACCGAAGCGTTGAACATAGCCTTCATATGCTAGAGTGCTGCCTTGTTCTTAAAGCAAGTATGGTGGCTAGCAGCTTTTAGCCATGCCTAAGCTGGATTTGTAAGCATGAATTAAGGAAAAGAACCCTCAGAGGCAAAAGAAAAGCATGGTCTGAGCATTACCTTGTACACAAGTTTATTTTTCAAGGACATCAATGGTACTTCTATCTCACACGTGGGGAAATCCTTTGGATAAAAACTCAAAAGTGGTTGTGAGCATTAAATGATGATGAGATTTATCAAACCAGAAATCCTACAATGTGAGATTATGCATCATAGCTTAATTCTGGGTCAAAAGTTCAGCACTAGCGTAACTTAGAGTAAGCATCCAACTTCTGATCTTGGAATCTCTCTGCTCCAGCATGTTCTGAAGGAGTTCTCAGACTTTTCTGAAAGCTTGTAACACGCTTTGTAGACTTTCTTTGAATTACTTTTGCAAACTCTGACTGAACCTACGTGAAAACTGGCCCAGGAGTTCTAACCAAATCCTGTTCTGGAAAGGTTCATAATTTTGCTGGAAGCTTCAGCTTCATGGACGTGTCTTCAAAGATTTGTAGCTTGAAATCCCAACATTTCTAGAAGAAGTTTTGTTCTGTAATGTTTGAGATCTCATTGAGATTCACAAATCTTGTGTTAGAAGTTATTCCATAATCAGCTTGTATCATGGTGATAATCTGATCAGAAGTTCTGAGCTTGTCATATTTCTTAAACACTTAGAAAAATTCTAAGTATTTAGAATTTTGACTTTTCCAAAGTAATTTTGACTTTTGAATTTCTTTATGAAACAAACTTCATATTTCAGCATGTCTTGATGAAATATGATCCTTGAAACTTGATTTTGATCCAAAAGTCAAAGTTTGACTTTTTAGTGTGCAAATGACCATTTTGCCCTTGTGAATGACTTTCTTGGAAAATTTGTAATTCAAGGCTTGAAATTGGATGGAAGCAAACCTGAGGGTCCAGGATGATCCATTGAGAAATGAGAGGGCAAATTTTAGGGTACAACAGCTGCCCCTGTTCAATCTTCTTAAACCTGAAGAGTTAGATTGACAGATCCGCCATTCGTGACTTGAAAGTGGAAGATGATTGAACACTAGAGTGCCCAGAAGTTTGCACTTGAAGATGAATTGTGAATGGGTTCATAGATGCCATTTGGAGGAAACGAGGGATAATTGTCAGAGATGGGCTTATAGATGCCATCCAAAGGTGATTCTTGACAGAAATTAGACTAAGTCTAAGCTTGATTTCAACTGGAAAAGAATCAGAATAAATCTTGGAATGAGTTATCTGAACCAGGAGAAATGCCTACCAGAAAGAATCAGGATAAACCATTGAGAGATTTAAACTGAAACAGAAGGTATCTGGAGAAGAATCAGAATAATATTCATAAATGAATTGTGTCTGACTCGTATCTGAAAGATGTACTGAATGAGCGTTAGAATGACATCCATATCTGGATCGTATCTGGAATGTTTCTTAGAGGATGTCTTTTGTGATGAAGGAATTTGAGATGATTGCTACTCCAAAAATATGATTAAGGAATCTTGGAAGATTACTACTCCAAAAAAGATGATGAAGGAATCTTGGATGATTACTACTCCAAAAAAGATGATGAAGGAATCTTGGACGATTGCTACCTCAGCAGGATGATGAAGGAATCTGGGACGATTACTACCTCAGTAGGATGATGAAGGAATCTTAGACGATTACTACCTCAGCAGGATGATGAAGGAATGTTAGACGATTACTACCTCAACAGGACGATGAAGGAATCTGGGACGATTACTACCTCAGCATGATGATTAAGGAATCTTGGATGATTACTACTCTAAAAAAGACGATGAAGGAATCTTGGGACGATTACTACCTCAACAGGATGATGACGGAATCTGGGATGATTACTACCTCAACAGGATGATGAAGGAATCTTGGATGATTTCTACCTCAGCAGGATGATGAAGGAATCTGGGACGATTACTACCTCAGCAGGATGAAGAAGAAATCTTGGACGATTACTACCTCAAAAAGATGATGAAGGAATCTTGGGACGATTACTACCTCAGCAGAATGATGAAGGAATCTTGGACGATTACTACCTCAAAAATATGATGAAGGAATCTGGGACGATTACTACCTCAGTAGGATGATGAAGAAATCTTGGACGATTACTACCTAAGCAGGATGATGAAGGAATCTGGGACGATTACTACCTCAATAGGATGATGAAGGAATCTTGGACGATTACTAATTCAAAAAGATGATGAATGAATCTTGGATGATTACTACCTTAGCAGGGTGATGAAGGAATCTTGGACGATTACTACTTCAGCAGGATGATGAAGGAATCTTGGATGATTACTACCTTAGTAGGATGATGAAGGAATCCGGGATGATTACTACCTCAGCAGGATGATGAAGGAATCTTGGACGATTACTACCTCAAAAAGATGATGAAGGAATCTGGGACAATTACTACCTTAGAAGGATGATGAAAGAATCTTGGACGATTACTACCTCAAAAAGATGATGAAGGAATCTTGGACGATTACTACCTCAGTAGGATGATGAAGGAATCTTGGACGATTACTACCTCAAAAAGATGATGAAGGAATCTTGGATGATCACTACCTCAGCAGTATAATGGAGGAATATTGGACGATTACTACCTCAAAAAGATGATGAACTTTAACTGTTGATTAATCTTTCCTGAAAAGGTAAAGAGTTAGTTGTATGGAATGTCATGATGTATGCATTGCGTAATTATATTCTCAAAATAAATGAGATTTGTGTATTTTGTATGCATATGCTATGAATGTTGTTGAAATGTAATTTTGTCTTAGAAAATAAGTCCTTGATAAGTGCTGGGGAGTCATTAAATCCCGGACTGCTGTTGAAGAGTAGGTGTGTCTTCAAACTTTGCCTATAATGTTTCCACTGAGGATTCCTGTTTTGTTGAGGAGAACTCCGCTGGGGAATATTGACTTTGTTTGAGAATACTCTGTTAGAGAGTGTTGATTCCTGCTTGTGGAAAAGAGATCGGGAGTCTCGGTTGTCCGTTGATCTACTGAGAGTTATCTCTTGATGGAAGAAGTTGAACTGACATCTGGTCGGGTCCAGGCTTCACAGTAACTTGCTGGGGATTGTAGAGTAGTCTACGGGGGAAGAGGAGTTGTGGTCCTTTGATTTGTAGTAGTCGGGGAGGAAAACTCAAGCTGGGGAACCCTGTCGTTTGTTGGGGAAATAAATCCTGTTTCTTAGTCTTTTGGAGAGGCGGCGACTTCACTGGCAGAAATCTTCGAGGATTCTTGAAATCGACTCAGTTGGGAAGAATTTTTCAGAGGTTGAAAATCTTGTTGGGGAAACATCCTATGAGAAGGATTCTGGGGAGATTTTTCACTGCCCCTAGTAGCCAGTGTTTGTGGTACTACCAGGAATTAATTGACTGTACGTAACCCTTTGCTGAGATTGGCGTTCAATGCCCCAAGTAATGGATATGGAGACCTGTCCCTGGTTATTCTTCACTTCTTGAGAGATTTCTTGGAATCTTGACTGGACTGCCCCAGGTGTGCTGGATAGTGACATGTCATGCCCCCTTGTTGATAGGAGATTTGTCATTTGGAAGTGCCATCCCACTTGAAGTGATTTTGTTCACTGAGAGAGCTTTCGTTCACTGGATATTCGTTGTGTGAATTTTTCCGCTGTCAAAAAAATAGCCAAATGCAAACAGCGATACTCAAATAATGCAAAGTTTATGCTTGTCTTGAAATTTTGAAAATGCGTTTTTAGCAAGTAAAGAAAATTTGTAAGAAAAATTCAACTCAGAATTTTGAGTAAAACCTTACAGGAGTTAGGATACCTTTTGTAACAGTATGCTTTCGAACTAACCCAAGTTTCAATTAGGACTTTTGAAGGGTTGTAGCGTGGCTTGGTTCACGGTTTAAGAAACAAATGATAAAAGCTCAAATTGTATTCGTACCCGCCCATTCTTTGTGAGGTTCTTCAGTCCTAAACTTAGTTAATTGTGCGTTTAAACTCCAATTGAGTCTAGAATGACGTTTTGGTGATGGTTCAGACAAGTTTAGTTTATCGGAGGGAAGTCGCTTTTTTTGGAGAGATAATGACTGCCTATTTGGTAGGGAACCATCACTGTCCTTTGATTCTAGAGGAATATTTTTGATGTCATTCATTGTATTATGAGATGAGAGTTTGTGGCTAAACGCCCGTTTGAAATAACTGAGAGACTACCCTGCCCCAGGTTTTGATTAAAGGTTTCAATTTGTGTAAAAAGAAAACTTCTACTTCTTTGGCTCGAAGGGGTTGACTAGGGATTATCTTCCTTATAACTCCAGTGTTTAGGGTTTGAAAGAATACCTGTACATCGTTAGAAAGGTCTGTCCAAAAGTATACTGTATGAGATTAAGGCATTGTTTTCGTCATCCTCCCTCTAAAGGCTTGTAACTTTTAGCAAGAGTTAAATGTCATAAAGAGAGTAAAACATATAGTTTAAATATAGAGAAAACGAATGGACGAATTCAAGACAAACATATGCAATGCATAAATGAAACAAAGTTTGACATTAATAGATAAGTGTTTGAATAACAAAATAAACAAATGAAAATTCAAAATGAACAAGACGATCTCAATGATTCGGCATAGGAGCAGTGATCACGTTTGGAGTCTCCGGAGGGTAAAACTTGACCTCCTTGGCATCAATCAAGTCATGAATCTTATTCTTCAAAGTCCAACAGCTGTTAGTGTCATGTTCGGGACTATCAGAATGGTAGGCACATCTTACGCTTGGATTGTACTTAGAAGAGGAGGTATCAGGATTTTAAGGAGAATCCTTTGGTGTGATCAGCTTCAACTTCAGAAAATGTTGCAACGCTTGAGACAAAGGCAGGTTGATGTTAGTGTACTGCCTTACTTGATATCTTACCTTACGCCTATTGCCCTGTCTTTGTTGAACAGGTGTAGGATTAGAGATCAAGATTTCTCCTACATGTTGGTCATGACGACTCTTTTGACCATACACAACATTAGACTCTTTCTTCCCATTGTATGGCTTTTTCTGAGCATCGGAGGGTGTAGCCCCTTGGATCTTTCCACTTTTGATGCCATCTTCGACCCTTTCGCCAGTCAGTATTAGCTTGGTGAACCCGGCTGAGGAACTTCCGATTAGGTGATTGAAGAAAGGTCCTGTAAGGGTTCCCATAAAGATGTCAATCAACTCCCTGTCAGTTAAAGGGGGCTGCACCCTACCAGCCAAATGTCTCCACTTTTGGGCGTATCCTTTGAAGCTCTCGTTGGAACCTATGGTCATGTTCTGCAACTCCACACGAGTTTGTGCAAGATCAACATTGTATTGGTACTGCTTATAGAAAGCAGCAACTAGATCCTCCCAGATGTGGATGTGAGCACTCTCCAATTGATAGAACCAATCAAGTTGAGTCCCCACTAGGCTCTCTTGGAAGAAATGGATCCACAGCTCCAGATCAGTTGTGTATGGTTGAATCTTACGGACATAAGACTTTAAGTGCATCTTAGGGAAAGAGACTATGTCGTACAGGGAAAAGGTAGGGATTTTTAACTTTGGCGGGATGACCACTCCAGAAACCAAACCCGTGTCTCTTAAATCCAAGCCAAGTATCTGCTAAATTTCCATTGCAATGAGGCGATCGTCCAACTGTTTGTACTTGTCATCAACGGGAGGATATTGTTCCTTAGAGTAAACAGCTTCGACTTCAGCAATCTCCAGACTGTTTTCTTCTTCATTACTATCCCCCGTGTTGGATGGAGTTGGAAGATCTAGAGCCCCCTTGAGTGGTCCTTTAAGTCTCCTTCCCAAGTTCAGGACGCCTACTGACTTCTTGGACTTTTTCTTCTTGTCTTTGAGAATAGTCTTCAGGTCCTCTTGTCCCTTAGCCAAAGCTAGGAACATTTGTTGAAATTGAGCATTTTTAGCTTGGAGATCTTTCACCGTTTGTTCCATATCCATCTTATTGAAATAAACAGTAGGGAGATAAGGAGGCTTGTATGGGAGAAACCTGTCATGATATGATGCATGATATGTGGATGCATGTTTTCAAGGATCTTGCGGGGTTAGTAGTTACTTACAGTTTTGATTGGAGAACTTTGTATCGGTGGATGTCCTTCCACGAGAATTAAGCTCACCATGTCAAGTGGGTTGTAGCCCTTGACTCAAGTTTGTTGTATTTAATCTTTGACGGTGTTTGATTAGAGGAAAATAAATCCTCTTTCCCCTTGATAGACGTCTGGTTCAATGTAACCCTGCATCAAAGTCCCTCGAGATACTTGAAATGGTTATGTTATGATGTTATGGTGTTATGTACAAGTATGCAAAGTAAGAAAGTTTATATAAACACATACACATAAAGCAGACAAATCCTTAGGTTTAAGGTTGCATGGAGTTTGTAGGTAAGTACCCTCTTGAAGTTTAGTTGGTTCAAACTGTCCTAGTTAATAGTAATCGGGTTCTAAGGGATCTCAATATCACTGACCTTTATCACAAGCTTCGTTCAATAGGAGATTGACTCACAACCAAACAAAACTCAGGAGTCAAGTCTCAATGAGTGTAGCATCGAGTATCAACCAATTTTCAGCTTTACACCGAAACCGGCTATCTCACTACTTCCTAAAGGCCAAGTTGGTCAAGTAAGGTTCTAAGGTCAGTTAGTGCTTCATGACGCCACTAAGCGGCCCCGTATTCTCCTCGATTCAACACAAGGTATACCGGTACCCACAAATGTGTCACACTAACATAGCTATTTCTAAGACCATGTCGGTATAACCCGCACAATTTCCATAATCTATTGTTAATTACCTAAAATGTGCCCCAGATCCGGGTAGAGGATCAAAACAAACCCAAACAAGGAACCAATCATGTAAAGCATACAAGTCAAATAATGAAAGAAAATAAATGTGATCTAGCCCTAAGGTAACCCCACTTTTAAACTTTTTCCCAGCAGAGTCGCCAGTTCTGTAATACGGTGGGAGAACTGACTTGGTTGTTTTGCGTTTGATCGCAAATGTTGCGGTTAGAAAGAGTCTCTACCGACTTTTCTTTTATCCAAAAGGGAAGGCTGAAAAGAACAGGAAAGACCTTTGAGATGTTTTCTTGAGTTCGGGGGGTAGATTATGAAAAGGGAAGGTATTAGCACCCTTTTCATCCATAGTTTTCCATGGGATCTTAGTTGCTTGCTAGATCACTTGCTTTTGTTTGAAAATGTGCTTTGTGTGATTTTTGAAGGTATTTTGAAAACGTCTTTGTAATGGTTCTCGTCTCTATAAGAACGCGTACAAAATGTTGTTTTGAAAAATAGTTCAAAGAAGTGTTTGTGGAATGTGTTTTTGAAAGAGATTTTGAAAATGGGTCTTCTTTGTAATGGCTCTCGTTTCTATAAGAACGCATATAAAGTGTTTGTCTTTTGAAAATGTTTCAAATGAGGTGTTGGTGTGTAAAATGTTTTTGTTATGAGCATGCGAGTAACTAGGAGCGAATCTACCTACTCAAAAGGTATTAAGTGTTCTTTTCCTCCTCCTTTAGATGTTGCTATCTTACCATTGATTTGGTAAGAAGCCCCATCGTTGGATGTGAAGGGACGGGCGTGATACGTTTGTATAGTCATAGAAGGCAACCTATGGAACATTTTAGCAATGTCGTTTTAAGGACTAGATCGTTTACCGAAGGCAACATTGAGGGTCATCGAGGGACTACGATCTTTTATCGAGGATCTTTGCTAAAACGCCCACATTCGAGGGACATGACTATTTTCCGAAAGGCAACAAAGTGGGATTACTCTAAGGGTGCTAGTGTGCAATTGTATTTTATTTACATGCATTTAGTCTTGATTAGGGTTATCTATTTGTTGATTTCATACCTTGCCATACACACCCTAATTACTAGCATTTATATTTGAAAGCGAAAAGTTGCAGAAATGTAAAGTCCTACGCTATTACATCATTTAGGGATGGGGTAAAAATTTACAAATGGGGGGTAAGAATTTAAATCCTAATTAACTATTACAACCATATTGAAATGTACAATGCAAGAAAGAAAAAGGACTTGTTTAGAAAATGGTTTTTTGTCTTAATGAATTAAGAAAAGGAAATAAATTAATTGATAAAAAGAAAATATTTTTATGTCTTTTTTATATTAATAAAAAGGGTATTAATATTGAAAATGATAAAAAGGGAAATAATGAGAGATAGAATTAGCATGCTGCTGAAAGAAAAACAAAGGGGATCAGAAGTTCTGATGTCGGGCGCGCTGTGGTTCAGAAAGAAGCGTCAGAAGTTCTGGATTGATACACTCGGTGGTCCTGCAAGAAACATTAGAGGGAAAACACAAAAGTCCTGGGTTGCTATGTGCTGAACTTCTGAGTGTTAGAACAGTGAGAAAGTCTTAGAAGTTATGTGTATTAAAATAGTGAAGAGAACTCAGAAGTTCAGTATGTGCTAAGACAGTGAGTGAACATCAGAAGTTCAGTGTGTGTTAACATCGAATGAACATCAGAAGTTCAATGTGTTTAAAAAGTGAGAAAATCATAGAAGTTATGCATGCTAAAATAGTGAGGAGAACTCAGAGGTTTTGTGTTGTACTAAAACCGTGAGTGAAAATCAGAAGTTCTGTGCTACATTTCAACTCTTTCCTCATATTAATCAGCACATCAACAATTTATTCAGTTCTTAACAAACAACAAATCAAAAGGATAAAAGCACAACAGTTTATAGAAGTTCTAATCCTAATTCTGAGCCTAGCCTTAATCAAGAAGTTCTGATCCACAGTTTTTCTACTCATGCAATGATATGGACAACATCAATACTATGATATTTACATATTTAGTGATGTTCTGAATGAAAAGATGCAAAGTCAGAAAGACTTACCTTGAATCTGGAGCGTGTGGTTGGAACTTGAACTGCTGACTTCAGATGTTCTGGAGTCAGCAAGAGCAACGAAAGAGAAAATGCTAAGTTCTTGATTCAAAGGGAAGAAAAAAGGTTTGGTTTTTTGTTTGGGGAATTCTGGATTTTTATGAAAGGTTTCACAGTTTTCTCTTCTCTCTTTTGACAATTCTCTCTTTCCAGCCCCTTGAACGTGTGATGGAGCAACTTATTTATAGGTGAGTTTGTTGTGGTTTTGGGGGGAAAAATGGGATTTTAAAACCTTTTTGGAATACTGTTCCATTTATTTTTAAACACAGTTTTTGTATGCTAGTTTGGTGCAATTATGGGTTTTGAAAAAAAACACTGGCGTGGACTGGATCAGCAGCACCTTGGAGTGTTGTGGTAGTTGGTTGCAGGAATGTGCTATAGTAGTGCAGTAGGTTGTTTAAACGAGGTTTTGGGATTTGGTGATGTTCTGACCAAAGCGTTGAACATATCCTTCATATGCTAGGGTGCTGCCATGTTCTTGAAGAAAGTATGGTGGTTAGCTGCTTTTAACCGTTCCTAATCTGGATTTGTAAGCATGAATTTAGGAAAAGTATCCTCAAAGGTAAAAGAAAAGCATGGGCCTAGCATAACCTTTTACAAAACTTTGTTTTTCAAGGACAACAATGGTACTTCTATCTCACGTGGGGAAATCCTTTGGATAAAAACTCAAAAGTGGTTGTGAGCATTAAATGATGATGAGATTTTTCAAACCAGAAATCCTGCAATGTGAGATTATGCATCATAGCTTAATTCTGGGTCAGAAGTTCAGCACCAGTGTAACTTAGAATAAGCATCCAACTTTTGATCTTGGAATCTCTCTGCTCCAGCATGTTCTGAAGGAGTTCTCAGACTTTTCTGAAAGCTTGCAACACGCTTTGTAGACTTTCATTGAATTACTTTTGCAAATTCTGGCTGAACCTACATGAAAACTGGCCCAGGAGTTCTAACCAAATCCTGTTTTAGAAAGGTTCAGAATTTTTCTGGAAGCTTCAGCTTCTTGGACGTGTCTTCAAATATTTGTAGCTTGAAATCCCAGCATTTCTAGAAGAAGTATTGTTCTACAATGTTTGAGATCTCATTGAGATCCACAACTCTTGTGTTAGAAGATATTCCAGAATCAGCTTGCATCATGGTGATAATCTGATCAGAAGTTTTGAGCTTGTCATATTTCTTAAACACTTAAAAAAATTCTAAGTATTTAGAATTTTGACTTTTCTAAAGTAATTTTGACTTTTGAATTTCTTGATGAAACAAACTTCATATTTTAACATGTCTTGATGAAATATGATCCTTGAAACTTGATTTTGATCCAAAAGTCAAAGTTTGACTTTTTAGTGTGCAAATGACCATTTTTCCCTTGTGAATGACTTTCTTGGAAAATTTGTAATTCAAGGCTTGAAATTGGATGGAAGCAAACCTGAGGGTCCAGGATGATCCATTGAGAAATGAGAGGGAAAATTTTGGGGTACAACAAGTATCATCAAACATTGAGACTCTCCATCAAATATGCTTCAATATTACATTATTTCAAGGTCTAATGTGATCCATCATGCCTTAATTTGCAAGAAAAACTCAAAAGATTCAAAGTTGATCCAATTGGTTTGACCTAATCTGAATAAGTTCTTGATTATATGATCACAAGTGCATAACTCTCTCAATTTTCAGTATTTTGAAGTGGTTCTTTTTTCTATTGACTCTTATCATCATTTACAACAACGTTTCTTCACATGACAAGATCCAATTGTGCAAGGAGAATCATCAAAAGTTTGAAAAGATTACGAGTCCTTTGAGGAAACCATGGAAATCTTTGACTTGACTTCAGATGATCATAACTTGATCAGTTTTTATCCCATTGAGCTCATTTTTTTTCACAATAAAGTTGTGGATGTCTACTATAACTTTTATACAAAGATCAAGATCTAAAAATGTGTGGAAAGTTATGGAATTCAATGAAACATTATAGGTCATTTGTGGATTTCTCAAGAAATTTTCATCACCTTCCAAGGACCATAACTCCCTCATTTATTATTATTTTTGAGTGATCTCAATTCCATAATCCCATTTGGGGAGTATACTTAATGGAATATTCAATAATCAAGAGCTAATTTTGGGTGGAAGACCATGTAAGTTTGCAAAA
Source organism: Vicia faba (assembly GCA_948472305.1). Lineage (NCBI taxonomy): Eukaryota > Viridiplantae > Streptophyta > Magnoliopsida > Fabales > Fabaceae > Vicia > Vicia faba. The sequence continues at coordinate 181,972,611 of OX451738.1, read as the reverse complement.
CATTATAGGTCATCTTGAAGCTCCATACTTAGAATTTTCTAAGTATCAAAATGCAGTTGGTTTTTCCTCATTTCAAAATGGCACAACTTTTAGCTCAAGTATCCAAATGAATACTTTCTTGGCACATTGTAAATATTATGATGAGGTCTTTCAATTGTAATAAGAATGAGATCATAAATACTCATGAGAAAGTTGCACCATGGATTTGAATATGGCACCTTGAAATGGAAGCTTCTCACCAAGTTAGATTGCAAATTGATTAATGTGGCTTCTAATGATCAAATTGATGCACATTTTCCACTTAAACATGATTAACAAACTTGCCAAGTCTTGTTTAAGCATTAAAACACAAGTTTTGAGTGAGTTTTAATGCACATGAAGTCACACTTCTCATGCCTTTGACCTTAACACGAATTCCATCTATTTCTCGTCCTTCCACATGTATGAGCTCACAATTCACTCTCCTATAAATAGAGAATCATTCCTCATTCATTTCCTCAAGCTTGGATAGCCAGAATCACCTCACCAAGTCACACTCGAAGCTTGAAATTTAAAAATCCATTTCAACATTTCAAGCCTTTTTTCTCAAAACTCTCTTCTAATTCTTCATTCTTGATCATCATACAATACAAACTTTTCACAACAAAAACCAAGCAATTTGTTTTATCTCATATTATGATTTGGTGTTGTATTTTAGCGTTTTCTAGTTCAAAAGAATAAAACATGACAAATAGGGGCGGAAAAAGTGCATAATTCAAAGTTTCATAGGAAATGCTACAGAAGCCCTGACACGGGTGGCCGTGTCACCTAACACGGGCCGTGTCAGGAGGAAGATGTGGAAACATGGAAAACAGATCCTGACACAGGTGGTCATGTCGCCTGACACAGGCCGTGTTAGGGGGAAGACTTGGTCAACATGGAAAACAGGGGCTGACACTGGCGACCGTGTCGCTTGACACGGGCCGTGTCAGCATGCCTGAAGTAGAAAAATTACCTGATGGCCAACACGTGCAGCCTGTGTCGCCTGACACGGGCCGTGTTGGCCTGTGATGCTGATTTTAAGTGTTTTTATGATTTTTCACTATTTGGGACTGTTGTAACCCAAAATTTTCCCTCCCATTTTTACTCAAGACATGCTCATTGAGGTTCCTAATTGCTTAAGATTAACTAAGAATTGATCAAACAAGTTCTCCTCCTAAGTAATGAACCTCCAATCAGGGTTTCACTTTTCATCAAGATGTGTGAACTCCAAAGGCCTCAAATGTTTTCCATGGTCCTAATATGTCTTCAAGATTGTCCATGCCAAATTTCATGCCTTACACTACAAGTTTGCTCAGTCAATTATTTAAATGCTTGAAAATCAACTATACTAGGTCAAAAGTCAACTATAGCCCATGTACAGTCAAACTTCAAGGTTTTTGGTCAACATCAACATTTTGAAGTGATATCCATCATTTTATCAAGGGTTGATCATGATTCCTCAAGAAATGCTCCTAATCTATCAAAAGTCAAGAATTGCTAAATTAGGGTTTCTATAGGAAAAGTCAATTGAACTTTGACCAGTCATAACTTTCACATACTTCATCCATTTTTACACAACCAAAGATAATTTTGAATAGAACCTAATTCCATAAAACTTCTCTTTTGTCCTCAAGTATAAAAGATGCACCATTTGAAAGATACAAGCTTATATATTACAGGTCATTTTCAGATAGTCAACAAAAGGCACTTTTTGTCAAGGACATTTACATCAAGATAAAATCTTCAAATACAAAATTTATAAAAATAGGGATTGAATTATACATCTTAGGATTTCCAAAAAGTCAAGGATAATCACCATGAGATAAAAATTGAGCAAGTTATGGCTTGACCAAAATGGGGAAATTTTGGAAATATCAAGAATTTTGCATTGAGCAACTTAAACTTTTAGGTCAATGGCTTTATTTCTTGGACTTCAAATATCTTCCTAAATTTATAGAGGACCTCTAATATCATTTTTACATTGGCTTACCATTTTTATCTATTTTATTCATATTTATTTTGATTTATTTCAAATAAATACAAAGTAAACTGTATAAAATAAATAGAGATGGGCTTTGGAATTTGGGCTGATGTTTTGTCTTACCTAGAAGCCCATGAATTAATGCAAGAAGTGACCAGGTTCACCCAGCTATGAAAATGGCATGAAATCTCCATTTTAGGCATTATTTTCAAATAAAGATTGTGGCTTTATCATGACCTTTATGGGCTTGATTCTTTCCATTTAACCTTGATCCCACCATCTCCTCTATATAAGGATCATTCTTGCTAACATTACTCACACATACACACAGCCTAGAGAACACCCCAAAAGTTACAAAAATCTCCAAAATCGTGAAAGTCCAAAACCATATTTCCAAGCTTCCTCGTGCCAAACAAACCTTACCACTCCATATTCTCAGGAGCACATACCACTCCTCATTCAAGCTATCACACACCCAGAAGTGCCAAACCGAAACCACTCATTTTGGTAAAATTTTCAAATTCGTATCTCTAGTTTTGTGACATATTAACGCCTTTTGAGGTTTGTTTCATGCTCAGGGTGATCCATAGAATATGTTCAACGTAAGACATGTAAGAATAGGAGCCAGGATGAGATCGTGTCATTTCTAGGGCATGATCTTAGTTCTTTGTCATATCTCATGAACCAGGAGTTTTCAGCATGAATAAACCTCAAATTTGAACTCAGGGGGCAATTTCGCATGGGATAGGATATTTTGATTTTGCTTAAACCATCGTTTGTTGAATTTTGCAGATTTTTAATACCAGAGAAGACGACCCAAGTTTGACTTCGGAGTCCCTCCGGTCATTTGCCTGGCAGCCCCTTATTGGGCAGTTCAAATCAACGCGCTTTTTTTGTTTAATAATATTTGACTTTGTTTTATATATAATACTATGCGTTGGTTATGATACACGAATGACAAAGCAGCTCAGTTGGCAAGGCAATGCATGTGAAAAAGGAGAGGGCCTGGGTTCGAGTCCCAGATCCAACAATTTTATTTTTTCTAACATCTCTTGTAGATCCGACACTTCAACCTCTAGCGCGCACACCCTGTGTCCTCAAATCTACACCATCAAAGGCCAATACATCCAGATCCAAGTGTAACAAATATGCATCCCTACCATGGGCATTCAAAGGACCCTCTCACCAGATCCAATACAGCCTCTGGGCTCTTTCATACATGGGCCCAACGAATTCAAATCAGTACCCCCCCCATTTGCTTATGACATCAGGCCCAATTTGCTTTTATTTTAATTTATTTGGTTTTATTGTTTATTTTCTCTTAACCATTTTTTTAATAATAATATAAAATCAGAAAAAATAATAATAATAATTAGACTTAAGAATTTTGTAAAATTAATTTTTAATTTTGTAAATTAATTAAATTAATTAAATTAATTACTTTAATTTTATTTTATCAATTTAAAATCAATTAGGCTTAGATTTATTTCATTCAAATTTTTCTATATAAAAATACAAAATAGTAGAATTAGTTTTATTAGAATTAATTTTAATTAACAATCATTTTTCTCTTATTTAATTAATTAGGACTAGTTTTAGTTTTCCTTATTTAATTTAACCATTTTTTTACAATTAAAAACAACCAAAAAAGATTTTCTTTTATTTAGTTTATTTAGGGTTTTAGACGACTCTATCCATTTCAGACGCGTTATTTATTTTCGCATTTTTTATAATAATGTATCTGCTGACAGTATGTAATAGCTTAAACTAGGGCATTTACTTTATCGTTTTCTTTATGTTCCCCATTGTTGGACATGTAAATACCCCCTCCCAAAGCCTTATAATAGCGTAGGATTTTCGATTCCCGCACTTTAAATTTCTGCAAAATATTAACTGTTAGTAACTAGGCTTGTATGGAAAGGCTAAAAATAAAGTGCTAGCAAACCTAATAACAAAGACTAAAATAACTGAATTGAATCACTTGCACATATACACCTCTAGGGTACGCCCACTTTGGTTGCCTTTCAGAAAATAAAACAGTCATGTCCCTCGAAAGTGGGGACGCTTTAGCAAAGACCCGTAAATCAAAAGATCATAGTCCCTCGATGACCCTACAGTGTTGCCTTTCGGTAAATGATCTAGTCCCTTAAACGAAATTGCTAAAGCGTCTCTATATGTTTCCTTTATGACTGTACGTCCCTTCGAATGTCCCTTAAACATCCAACGATAGGGCTACCTACTCACTAATAGTAGGATATCGCTGTCTAAAGGATAGGAGGAAAAGAACGAACCTTTTCGAGTATAAGTAGATAGTTCTTAAATTCTTGCTAAAAAATAAACTTTTTGCACTTACACAAGACATTTCGAAAATACTTTTAAAAAACGCTTTATCAACACTCTTGAGGACTGATACAAGAGTTATCATAAAGTGGATCTCCGCACTAAGGAATTTTCAAATACTTTTTTTCAAAACACAAAGCACAAGGTATTTAAAAAATGAGCTAAACATCTAAGAGCCCGTAGAAAACTACAGATGGAAAGGGTGCTAACACCTCCCCTTTCCATATTCTACCCCCCTTACTCAGAAAATTCTCGAAAAGGTATTTTTCTGTTCTTTTCACCCTTTCCTTAATTTGGATAAAAGAAAAGTCGGTGGCGACTCTGTTGTACCCCAAATTTTGACCTAAGATATCATCTCCTATCTGCATCATTACATTGCAAGCGTTTTGATTTTTAAAATTCATAACTTTTTCAGGCCGAGAGCTATTTATTTTGAACACTAAATTATTTAATCGATTCATGCTAAAACAATGTTTATTAATTATTTATTATCTTAAATTTAAATAATTGGAATTTATTTTCAATTGTTGTATAATTTAAAGATTTATAGACAATAAAATAAATATTGGAAAAGAGGTTTATTATTTGATCAAACAATGTTTATTAATTGTTTATTATCTTAAAATTAAATAATTGGAATCTATTTTCGGTTATTATATAATTTAAAGATTTATGAATAACGAAATAAACATTTGAAGAGAGGTTTATTAATTGGTCAACAATGATTATTTAATTATTTATCATTCTAAGTTAAATAATTGAAATTCTATTTCCAATTATTATAATTTAGAAAATTATGAATAAAGAGTTAAATAATTGAAATTGTTATTTGATCAATGATATTTATTTATTTGTTTATTATTCGGAATTTAAGTAATTGAAATTAATTTTTTAATTATTGTAAGTTAAAGAATTATAAACAATAAATAAATAATTGGAAAGAAAAAGAATTAATCGGGAAACAATAGAATTTTATTTCACTTTATTCTATTTTATTACAATTGTTATTTAAATATTGTATTATTTACAAAATATTTATAATAACAAATTACATAAAAGTTTAAAGGAAAATAGAACTATATTTCTAAGATTCTAATTCTAAATCTTCTATCCAATGCTTTTGCCTGCTCATTTGATTTTACCTGCAAAAAAAACAATTAAAAAAGAAAAGTCAGAATTGAATAAATAATTAAAAGTAGAAAATAAACTTAATGTTCATCATTAAAAGCAAACGGCTGGAATCAGTCTACCCTTTTTTGCAAATCGCGGGATTTCTCCCGGTTCACAAAAAGGGAGGAATTTTTATTTTCATAAATGAATGCACAATTTAAAATATGCACAAATTCATTTTTGGTTTCAAAACTGCATATTTAAAATTAATTGCATTTTTTAAAGTCCAATGCATATTTCAAAAAAATATGCACAGCATACAAAAAGTCCATGCATAATTTCAAAACAGCATATGCAAGACAAACAAAATTCCAACGTAAACCTACATGCCATGCACATAGAAGAAGCCAAAACAAATAGGCTCCACTGTTGCATTGGAAGTCAAAAGAAATGTGCAGTCTAAAAACCATTTTGCAAGCAATATGTATTCCATTTTTTATCATGTTCCAGCCTATGCCTTTTCAGAACAAGAAAGTACAGTATATCATTTTGATGTATCAATGTACTGAGAGAGAGAGAAGAGAGGAGGAAGTGTGGTTTTACAGGTTTTGGCTTAGGCAGGAAATAGATATAAGACAAACTACAGTAACACAGTCAGTAAGAAGGCAGAAAGCATGAAATAAGATATCAAACAAACTGATGCAACAGTATGGGATGCAGAGGCCAAAGTAAAGGAATATTAAAAATATACCAAAGCCTTCAACGTAAACCTGAAGGCAAAAAACTGTTATAACATAACAAAAATCACTACACACACATTATCATCTATCTATCTCCAAGCATTCAAAACAGAACAAAAATATCAAAAAACCATTTTCCTAAACCAACAGAACCTGCTACCTCCAACATGACCAAAACCTGCTGCCTTAAACCATAGAAAACCTCACAAAACTGATTGAGCCCTCAAGCCAATATCACCAAAAATCGTTCAAAACCATAATGGCCTAACCATCAAGTCCCAAAACTTACTGCATCACCATTTCAGAACCATCATGGCCTAAACCATAAAACCAGATTCAACCTGTTTCCATCAACCTGCATAAAACCGTATAGCCTCACCAAAACAACAACCAACATAGCCTTTCAAACCAACATGGCTTAAAACCTGTTCAACCTGTTAAACCAAGCTAGGCCAAACCTGAAGCAATCGACCATAACCACAAAAGCTAAACCATAAAAATCATTTTCCAAACCCACCAAGCCTCAGAATTATATCAGCATAGGCAACATTCAGGCAACAGTAGCAAAGTGAGAAAGAAGAAGAAAGAAGCCAGTTTAATTTCGTATCAACAAAAGCATTCAAGGCAAATGACGAGGCAATAGTGATACGGGCAAGGAGAAGAAGAAAAAGGTGTAACAAGAACGAAATACCAATAGTCAGAAGCCTATCACGCCGTCACTATCTTCCTCGCTCGCCCCGACCTCCTAGCCCGTCAAACCTTCCTCCTCCGTCTCCGCCTCAAGGTAACATTTTTCCCCTCTTTCACTGTCATAATACCTCCAACAAGCATGATAATACGAATAAGAATCAGAAATGAACTTAAATCACGCACATGCATTTGCAATAAAACCCTAAACGAGTAATAAAATGAAATTGGTACCGTAAGAATCCGTCGCCCCCTAACATTTGGCTGGAGGGAAGAGGAAAGTGGGATGCTGGTGGCCATTGAGGCGAGAAAAGCTCAGGCAAAAGCTCAGGCAAAGGCAAAAGACGAAGAAGATGAATCGAGAATGATGGAGCGCCGCTGCTGTGCACATGTTAACCTAAATCCCTAATTCAATTATCTAAAACAATGTTTAACCCCTAAAAAGAAAACAAGTTATGAATTGGGCCTTGACCCGTTGCCAGCTCACAAAACCCAGCGAATTCCTTGTACACCCCCTTATTTCCGTTTTCTGTTTTGGGCCTTTAAACCCTTCAGCCTAAACGTCTTTTATTAACACCACCCCTTTATATCTCGATGCCCTTTTTTTATTTTACTTCCCTTTAGTTTTAGGTTTATTATTAATTTGGTTAGTTAATAGAATTTAATCAATAAGAGTTGGATTTTAATTAAAACAAATTTTATAATTTGACTTTTTATTAAGTTCAACCTTAAGTTCAATTTGGTAATTTAAATATTCTTTCTTAATTAGTTAGATTAATAACTTTAAGTTTTAATTTAGTTTAATCACTTAATGACTCTTAAAATAAAAACTCTAAAAAACACAAAAATAGAATTTAAAACTTTAAATAACATTTTATCATAATACTAAAATACATAAAAAAATTAAAACTAAAAAAACATTTCTATTTCTTAATTAATTCTCTTGTTTTGCATATATTAAACAAAAATCCAAAAAAATTCATATTTACACCATTTAGTCATTTATTTAACTGTTGCTATTAATTATTATCCGCATGATTTTTTCTGTTTAATTATTTCACATTTACATGATTATTCTGTTTACGTTTAAATCCAAGGGAAAAACGATTAAATTTGTCGACTTCATGTCCTCAAGTCTAATTGCGCGAACTCTCGCATTTCATTAAAACTTAGGATAATTTTTCCTCAAATATTCAATCTTTTCAAAACTTATACCTTTTAAACAAAAAACTTCGACATTAGGTCGTCGTGTCTTCAAAAACCCGTCCGTACCCCTTTTCGGCCAAAACGATTCATTTTTTCAATCAAACGAACAATTTTAATAAACAGATATTTCAAAAGGTTCCTACGGAGTACCGCAGATGCATTGGGTGCTAATACCTTCCCATTGTATAACCAACCCCCGAACCATAGATCTCTTTTCAAAACGCCTTGTATGTTTACTTTTTAAAAGTATTGTTTTACATTGCATATTTAGGGTTTTATTTCTCTCTTTTCCCTTTTCCCTTGGAAATAATAAAGCGCGGTGGCGACTCTTGCTTTTGTGAGACGAATTAATCAATAATTCAATCTCCGATTTACCCCGCTATATTTTTTATCGCTACAGAATTGGCGACTCTGCTGGGGAAAGATTGACCTCTTGCTGGTCCATCCCTAAGTGGGTTAAGCCTAGTTTGTCTTATCTGTTTTATTATTATTTGATATGTTTGATTATGTGTTTAAATTGGGGTGTTTGGGTTTTTTGCGAAAGACGAATCCTATACCCGGATTAGGTAACACTTAAGGAATAGGACGGGCGGTATAGTCATGTTAACTTTGAGGGAGTAATCCCGAAGAAGGAGGCATGAGATCCCCCACTCAATGGAAGGCCCTCTTGAACTTAATATTTGTTTACCGAGTAATCGGGAAGACATTATTATTTTCGACCTAGGAGCCCGAGTAGTTGAGGACTGTAGAACCCTAACCCATCTTGGCCTTTTTAGGTGTAGCGCGGAGACTATAACAGAGTAATTCGGAAGTAGTTGTTACGCGATGCTACGCTCGGACGAGTTTCTCTTGAGAATATTGCTAATTATTGAGTAATCAAGACGTTGGTAATATCCGAAGGAGGAATGTAGACTCTGGGAACCCGTAGAACCATGTCTTACAGGTGTGATTGAACCGTTAGTACATACCTTTGGGTGGGCTTTACCCTCGACTCCATGCTGAACGTTGAACCTTTGAACCCCATGTTTGCAAGCTTGTGTGTGACTGTTGCATTATCATTCATTCATGCATTCATCAACATCTTTGTAAAAAACATGTTTTTCAAGGAACTTCAGAATGATTTTTGAAGACATCTCAGGTTATTATGGAATTTGGAAGGAGAAACACTCGAAGCTTTAGTTTTAAGGAGCCCGAGATCGAAGAGCTGAAGAGTTTGATTCCGAAGATCGAGAACCCGATGGATTTTCAGAAGAAGTATGGGTCTATTATACCTCTCATGAAGCACAAGATGAAGGAAGGCATCCTCAATACATTGGTTCAATTCTACGATCCTTTGTACCGATGTTTCACCTTTCTGGATTACCAGTTGATGCCCACTTTAGAAGAGTATTCCTACATACTTGGTTTGCCGATCACCGACTGTGTTCCTTTTTCTGGATTATAAGAGGAGCCCAAATCTCATGAGATAGCGACCGTCACCCACTTGAAGAAGTCAGAGATAGAGGAGAATATGACTACGAAAGGGGGGATTCGTGGTTTGTCTGCGCAATTTTTGTTGAAGAAAGCTCGTCATTTTGCTGAGATAAAGGATATTGTTGCCTTCGAAGACGTGTTTGCTTTACTCGCGTATGGTCTATTCTTGTTCCCTAACGTTGATAAGTTCGTGGATATCAACGCCATCAGAATTTTCTTGATTGGAAATACAGTCCCTACGCTGCTAGGAGATACCTACTACTCCATCCATCTTCGGAACTCTTATCAAGGAGGAATGATTATTTGTTGTACACCGTTGTTGTATCAGTGGTATGTTTCGCATCTACCTGGGTCTGATGTTTTCTGGGATCTCGAGAAGGAACCGCGTTGGGCGCCAAAGATTATGGCTCTCACTCATTTCGACATTGACTGGTATAATCGAGTTTACTACGACGTAAAGATCATCGATAGCTGTGGTGCTTTTCCTAACGTGCCTCTTCTCGGTACGAAAGGTGGAATCAACTATAACCCTGTTCTCGCGCGCCGTCAATTTGGGTACCCGATGAGAGATAAACCAAACAACATCCATGTGAGTGGTTTCTTTCTTCAGGAAGGACAAGATCATCATGCAGCTAAGAGGGAGATCGAAGGAGCTTGGCGCCACATCCATAGGAAAGGGAGAGATATGTTAGGACATAGAGGTGCCGTTTCTTTGGAGCCTTACCTACAGTGGGTCCGTGCTAGGGCTTGTACTCTCAAGATGCCCTATAAACTTGAGAAACCTTTATTCCCTGCCATTGCACCATCATCTGTTGTTATCCCTATCGCGAATATAGGAGAATACCAAGGAAATCTGGCTAGGATGAAGTCCGAGAGGGATGCTTGGAAAGAAAAGTACCATATGTCTGAATATGAGAATTGAGTCCTGACTCGACAGTTAAAAGAGAAGGAGGAGTTGTTGTTTATTCAAGACGGCCGGTTCATTGATCACGATGAGAAGCTTCGTCAAAAGGATGCCTTGCTGAAGAAGTATGCTAGTGAAAGGAAGAGAAAGAGGGAAGGTTCGGTAAGCGTGGCTCTCGTTCCTAATCCGCATAAAGAAGTTATTGATCGACTGGTAGCTGAGAAGAAAGAGATGGAAGACTTTTATGAAGAGAAGATCAAGAAGCTCCGGTTACAGTTGGTGTTCGGTCATTCATCTGAGGATTCCGAGTGATCTTTAGCTTTTAGTTTTATTTTATTGATGTCATTTTGTAAAACTATGTAAAAGGGCTTCATGCTCCAAAGTTGTAATTTATTGCTTTATTATGAGCTTCATGCTCCAAAGTTGTAATTTATTGCTTTATTTTAGACTTCATGTTTTAAAATTGTAATTTATCGCTTTATTATGGATTTCGTGTTTCAAGGTCGTAATTGGGTTTGTTATCCCAAAGTTGTAATTTACTGTTTTGATATTCCAAATTGTAAGTTGTAATTTATCGCTTTCGATTAATGGATTGAGTTTTTGTTGTTCCAAATTCCTTTACCATTGATGTATGCAACATTATCAAGGTTCCTTGAAAAACTTTTAAAATGAATCATCATTTTCATTGCACATCATGCATCATTCCACATTCCACTTCACATGTTTTCTAGAGTCTTATCCTTGTTCTTTTTCCACTCAAAAGGTTGTCAAGCTGTCTCACCGATACGACACTCGAGCCAATCGTCATAGGAAAATGGAAGATTTGGAACAGGAAAATCATGAGCTTCGTGGGGAAGTTGCTACACTTCGTATCGAGATGGAAAAGTTGATTGCGTTAGTGGAAAGTTTGGTGGCTGTTCAGAATCAGCCATCGACTACAGCTGCCGAGATTCAGATTTCAACTCCAGTGGTTTCCGAGGTTGTCGCCGTTCCTACATCCGTGACTCAAATCAACTCTCCGATTCAACATCAGATGCCGAAAGGCTTTCCGTGGGGAATGCCTTACAACTTTGTGCCAGAGGGGTATCAGCCTGCCGTACAACCTTTATTTCAACCTGCTTTGTCTCTTCCTCAACCAGAGACAACTGCTATGCCGCCAGTAATTCCGTCTGTAACACCTTTTCCGCAACCGATTATGACAACCGTTGCTCCTGTGGTCCACTCCGTGCCATACTTGAATGAACCTACTTATCCTGCCGAGCCAGCTAAAAGTTTGGGTCTTTTTGATAGAATGGAAGAATTTCAGGACCAGTTCCAAGAAATGCAGAAGGAGCTTAGAGCATTGAAAGGGAAGGATTTGTTTGGGAAGAACACGCATGACCTTTGTTTAGTTCCGAATGTCAAGATTCCAGCGAAATTCAAAGTGCCAGACTTTGAAAGATATAAGGGTGATTCGTGTCCTAGAAGCCATTTGACAATGTACGTGAGAAAGATGTCTACGTATTCCGATGATCATGACTTATTGATTCACTATTTTCAAGATAGTTTGACGGGTGCTGCTCTAAAGTGGTATATGGGTTTAGACAGTATTCGAATCCGCAACTTCAACGACCTTAGCGAAGCCTTTGTCCATCAGTATAAGTACAACGTTGACATGGCACCGGACAGGGATCAACTCCGGGCGATGTCGCAGAGAGACCAGGAATCTTTTAAGGAGTACGCCCAGAGATGGCGTGAAATCGCTGCTCAAATCTATCCACCTCTTGAGGAGAAAGAGATGACGAAGATATTTTTGAAGACTTTAGGATCCTTTTACTATGAAAGAATGATAGCCAGCGCACCCAGTGACTTCACCGAAATGGTAAGCATGGGCATGCGGTTAGAGGAAGGGATTCGTGAAGGGTGTTTGGTTAAAGAAGGGAGTCCGTCTAGCAGTACTAAGAAGTTTGGAGGTGTGTTCCCGAAAAGAAAAGAGCAGGATGTCAGCGCTTTGTTCCCAGTTAGACCTAGGAGAGGGTACTCTCACGTTGCGGCAGTCACTCCGGCTGTCCGCCCAGCTTTGATGACCCCAGCTCATCAAACCCCACCAACTCAACAACGACCATTTCAGCAGCAGCCTCGACAACAGGCTTATCCATTCAACAATCAGAACCGTTCACCCAGAAAACCGCAGTTCGATGCCATTCCTATGACTTATACTGAATTGTTCCCTTCTCTTATCAGAAAGAATCTCATAACAACAAAGCCTCCTCCCGTCGCACCAAACAGTACTTCTCCGTGGTACAAGGAGGATCAGTTTTGTGAGTATCATCAAGGGTCGCCGGGGCACAACCTTGAGAACTGTTTTGCTCTGAAGGCGGACGTGCAGAGATTGATCAAGAATGGTATCTTGTCGTTTAAGGATGTTAATCCAAATGTTAGAGATAACCCTTTGCCTCGACACGGGGCAGCTTCAGTGAATATGGTGGAAGGTTGTCCGGGGAAGTTTCAAGTTTTTCAAGTTGAACACATAAGAGAGTCGTTGATCAGGTTACATCAGAGTTTGAGAAGACTTGCCTTTGTTAGGCACCAGCATGATTATGATGTTTGTGAGTTTTGTTCAAGAGAGGTTGATTGTCCTATTGTGAAGGAGGATATTCAGAAGTTGCTAGATCAGAGAGTTATCACTATTACGTATGACAGAAATCCGGAGGATGAAGTGAATGTTATCATACCGCAATTTAATTTTCCTGAATCAGTAGAGATTGCTTACGACAATCATACTGCACCTGTTGATCCTTTGATTATTTACCCACCTGGTCCTGTGCCTTACAACTCAGACCAAGCTGTACCGTATAAGTATAATGCCACAATGATTGAGAATGCGGTAGAAGTCCCTATACCGACAAGACCGTCTTTTGTTAACATTGCTGATGTGAGTAGAGTTACGAGAAGTGGACGTGTTTTTGCAGCAGTACCTTTGAAGAGACCAGAAGTTCAAGTTAGGAGGCCCATACCGGCGGATATTCCAGTGAGAAGTGTTGAACCAAGGGCTGAGATAGGCCGATCTAGTGAACCTATCCCTCACCCTGAGGATGATGAGATTCTGAAGCTTATCAAAAGAAGTGAATATAAGATTGTGGACCAGCTATTACAAACACCTTCCAAGATTTCCTTGCTTGCTTTACTGAGAGACTCTGGTGCGCATAGAGAAGCTTTGATGAAGGTCTTGGACCAGGCGTTCGTGGATCATGATGTGACGGTTGACCAGTTTGATGGAATTGTGGGAAATATTACTTCATGTAACAATCTTGGTTTCAGTGATGAAGAACTCCCGAAGGAGGGGAGAAACCATAATATGGCTTTGCATATTTCAGTAAGTTGCGGAAATGATACCTTATCGAGTGTGTTGGTGGATACAGGTTCGTCGTTGAATGTGATGCCCAAGACTACATTGTCTCGACTCTCATATCCAGGTGCTCCCATGAGACCTAGTGGAGTAATTGTTAAAGCGTTTGATGGTTCTAGGAAGACAGTCATTGGTGAAGTGGATCTTCCTATAGTGATTGGTCCCCATACTTTTCAGATCACTTTCCAAGTGATGGATATTCGTGCTGCCTACAGTTGCTTATTGGGTCGTCCATGGATCCATGATGCAGGGGTAGTCACCTCTACGCTCCATCAGAGACTGAAGTTTGTGAGACATGGGAAGCTAGTGATGATTGGGGGAGAGCAGGCTATGGTGGTAAGCCATTTATCATCATTCTCTTTTATTGATGCTGACGAGGATGTTGGAACCCAGTTCCAAGGTCTTTCTGTTGCTAAGAATGCAGTGAAGAAGCAAGGGGCATCCATCTCTTCTTTTGAGGATGCGCGGCGAGTGGTGGAAAGTGGTTCGGCCGAAGGATGGGGCCAGGTGTTGACTTTACCCGAGAACAAGTCTGGGGAAGGTCTTGGTTTTCATCCAGTGTCTGCGAGAGTCAAGCAAGAAGTGGTTGTTCGTCCGATTCAAGAGGTTTTTCGAAGTGCAGGTTTTATACACCCTGAGGTTGATGCTATCATAGGAGATGATTCCGAGGAAGATTTTCCCGTTTTTGTGACGCCTGGATTGGCTCGCCAAAACTGGATAGCTGTTGATGTTCCTGTTGTTATGCACATTTCCGAGTAATGTTCTGTTTTGTTTTTTTGAAAAAATTCGCTCTGCCCAAGGCGAAAAGTATTTTATGTCGGGCTATGAAAAATAATTCCTTTTGCTCTGCCCAAGGCGAAAGAGAAATGTCTGGGCTCCTTGTTTCAAATATTTCCCTTTAATGAATAAAAACGTTATTTTGTCCACTACTGTTTTATTTTTCACTTTTTCGGGGAAATAGTATTGAAAATTAATTAATAACCTTTTGTTTTATTTGCATAAATCGATTTCTAAAATAAAGCATAATCATATGTGCAGATTAATCCATGACTTAACCATCGAAAACAATGATCCTATGCCCTCTCCCAACTTTGAATTCCCTGTGTTCAGAGCCGAAGAAGAGGATGACGAAGAGATTCCTGTTGAGATTTCCCGTTTGCTTGAGCATGATGAGAAGGTCATTCAACCATTTGAAGAACCTTTAGAGTTGGTCAACTTGGGTGATGAAGAGGATAGAAAGGAAGTCAAAGTCGGAGCACTGCTTATCCCGGAAGTTAAGGAGAAGATGTTGGAGCTTCTCAAAGAGTATGTTGATGTGTTTGCTTGGTCCTACCAAGATATGCCAGGTTTGGACAATGACATTGTGGAGCATCGTTTACCGTTGAGACCTGAATGTCCGCCTATCAAGCAGAAGTTGAGAAGGACTCGTCCTGATATGGCTGACAAGATCAAAGAGGAAGTTCAGAAGCAGATTAATGCAGGATTCCTTGTTACATCGGTCTATCCTCAATGGTTAGCCAACATAGTGCCTGTTGCTAAGAAAGATGGCAAGGTTCGGATGTGTGTAGACTACAGAGATCTGAATAGAGCTAGTCCGAAGGATGACTTCCCATTACCTCACATTGACGTATTGGTCGACAGTACCGCCAAGTTCAAAGTCTTTTCTTTCATGGACGGTTTCTCTGGTTACAATCAAATCAAGATGGCACCAGAAGATATGGAGAAGACCGCTTTCATTACACCCTGGGGAACTTTCTGTTATCGGGTTATGCCGTTTGGTTTGAGGAATGCTGGCACAACATACCAAAGGGCCATGACTGCTTTGTTCCATGACATGATGCATAAGGAGATCGAAGTGTATGTGGATGACATGATTGCCAAATCACAGACTGAGGAGGATCATTTGGAACATTTGTTGAAGTTATTCCAGCGGTTGAGAAAGTACAAACTCCGTCTAAATCCCAACAAGTGCACTTTTGGTGTTCGTTCTGGAAGACTCCTGGGTTTCATTGTCAGTCAGAAAGGTATTGAAGTAGATCCTGATAAAGTCAAAGCTATTCGAGAAATGCCCGCACCCAAGACGGAAAAACAAGTAAGAGGATTCCTTGGGAGACTGAATTACATTTCTAGGTTTATATCTCATATGACTGCTACCTGTGGGCCGATTTTCAAGCTTCTCCGAAAGAACCAGGGATGTGTGTGGACAGAAGATTGTCAGAGAGCTTTTGATAGCATCAAAGAATATTTGCTTGAACCTCCCATTTTGATCCCTCCGGTGGAAGGAAGACCTTTAATTATGTACCTGACCATATTGGAAGATTCCATGGGATGTGTGCTTGGTCAACAAGATGAGACTAGAAGAAAGGAGCATGTTGTATATTATCTGAGTAAGAAATTCACAGACTGTGAGTCTCGGTACTCACTGCTTGAGAAAACCTGTTGTGCTTTAGCTTGGGCTGCTCGCCGTCTGCGCCAGTATATGATTAACCACACCACTTGGTTGATCTCCAAAATGGACCCGATCAAGTATATCTTTGAGAAGCCCGCCTTATCTGGAAGGATAGCCCGTTGGAAGATGTTGTTATCCGAATATGACATTGAGTATCACACTCAGAAGGAGATCAAGGGGAGTATTTTAGCCGATCATTTGGCTCACCAACCAATTGAAGATTATCAATCCATCAAGTTTGATTTCCCAGATGAAGATGTTATGTACTTGAAAGCTAAAGATTGTGAAGAGCCGTTACCTAAAGAAGGACCTGATCCTAAATCCCGTTGGGGTTTGATATTTGACGGAGTTGTGAATTCCTATGGAAATGGAATTGGGGCAATCATCGTCACTCCCCGAGGTACTCATATCCCGTTCACGGCAAGATTGAAGTTTGACTGCACGAACAACATGGCGGAATATGAGGCATGTATTA
Source organism: Vicia faba (assembly GCA_948472305.1). Lineage (NCBI taxonomy): Eukaryota > Viridiplantae > Streptophyta > Magnoliopsida > Fabales > Fabaceae > Vicia > Vicia faba. The sequence goes on along the minus strand of OX451738.1, from coordinate 181,955,837 downwards.
CGGGTCTCGAAGAAGCAGTGGATCTAAGGATTAAGATTCTTGATATTTACGGAGACTCGGCATTGGTGATTAATCAAATCAAAGGAGAATGGGAGACTTGTCATCCTGGTTTGATCCCTTACAGAGACTATACTAGAAGGTTGTTAACTTTCTTCAACAAAGTGGAATTACACCATATCCCTAGAGATGAAAACCAAATGGCTGATGCTTTAGCTACTTTGTCTTCAATGTTTCAAGTGAATGGTTGGAACGATGTGCCTACAATCAGAGTTATGCGCCTCGACAAACCTGCTCATGTGTTCTCAGTAGAAGAGGTTACCGACGACAAACTTGGTTCTACGACATTAAACGTGTTCTTCAAACTCAAGAGTACCCGCCTGGGGCATCCAGCAAAGATAGGAAGACGTTGAGAAGATTGGCAAGCAGTTTCTTCCTCAATGAGGAAGTTTTGTATAAGAGGAATTATGACATGGTCTTGCTCAGATGTGTAGACAAACGTGAAGCAGACATGCTGATGCAAGAAGTACATGAAGGATCCTTTGGCACTCATGCCAACGGACATGCGATGGCTAGAAAGATGTTGAGAGCTGGTTACTATTGGATGAAAATGGAATCTGATTGCTGTAAGTATGTGAAGAAATGTCATAAATGCCAGATTTATGCGGACAAGATGCATGTGCCGCCGACCCTCCTCAATGTTATCTCGTCACCTTGGCCTTTCTCTATGTGGGGCATTGATATGATCGGAATGATTGAACCCAAAGCTTCAAATGGTCATTGTTTCATCTTGGTAGCGATCGATTATTTTACTAAATGGGTGGAAGCAGCATCTTATGCTAATGTAACTAGACAGGTGGTAGTCAGATTTATCAAGAATCAGATCATTTGTCGATACGGTATCCCGAGCAAGATTATCATTGATAATGGTTCGAATTTGAATAACAAGATGATGAGAGAGCTTTGTGAAGAGTTCAAGATCGAACATCATAATTCTTCTCCTTATAGACCGAAGATGAATGGGGCTGTTGAAGCTGCTAACAAGAATATCAAGAAGATTGTCCAGAAGATGGTGGTAACTTATAAAGATTGGCATGAAATGCTTCCGTTTGCTCTGCACGGATACCGTACTTCAGTTCGAACTTCAACGGGCGCAACCCCTTTTTCCGTAGTTTATGGTATGGAAGCAGTACTCCTGGTGGAGGTCGAGATTCCATCTCTGAGGGTGTTGATGGAAGCTAAACTTTCTGAGGCTGAATGGTGTCAAAGTAGATTTGATCAGTTGAATTTAATTGAAGAGAAAAGATTGACAGCATTGTGTCACGGTCAATTGTATCAACAGAGAATGAAGAAGGCTTTTGATAAGAAGGTTCGACCGCGCGAGTTCAGAGAAGGTGACCTTGTGCTCAAGAAAATATTATCTTTCCAACCTTATTCAAGGGGCAAGTGGGCTCCGAATTATGAAGGACCGTATGTCGTTAAGAAAGTTTTCTCTGGAGGTGCTTTGATTCTCACCAATATGGACGGTGACGAGCTCCCGCGTCCATTGAACGCCGATGCAGTCAAGAAGTATTTCGCTTAGGCAAGCTTTTGGTCATCCCGGCTGTGGCATTTGAGCACATTTTGGAATTCAAAGTTGTTAGGGAGAATAGTGATCATTGTTTTTGTGTAACCTTTTATTTCATGTACTATTTCCCAAACTTTTGTAAATCGTTGGAGTCGCGTTGTTAGCGAACTACCATCTTATTAATGAAATTTGAGCATTTACCTTTTGTGGGCAAAATTTTAATTTTATGGAAATACTTGAAACAAATTTACTTAAAGTATTCCTATTTTTAAAATGTGTCGTGAATAACGAAAGGAATATTAACAGTCGTTCCGAAGATGGTCAGGCCATGAAATGCAAAACAGTACAATAATTTATCCTTGCATGATGAACTTGTTTTCTTTCAAAATCGTCATGAGGTGTTGGTTGTGTAAGTTTGCGTTCTAGTGGTGCTAAGTTTGGTGACTCCCCAGTTGTTCCAGTTAAGTGTTGTTTTGGCCACCTTTGTTCGGGAGATTTTGAAGTGCGGTACGCTTCGTCTCATGCCAGTGGTCTATTGGTATTGTAAGTTTGGATTTGAATACTTTTCTCCTCAGAAGACTTAAGCCTTGTGGCGTGTTATGCTCTGACATTGTTCTGTGATTCCAATTCCAGTTATCTTCCGTCTTTTTTTTAGGATTGGCCGAGTATCTATCATGCTGTGACATCTTATTATCTTCAAGACATTCCATCTGTTCGTTTTGTCAGCATAACATTCATTTATTCATTCACACTTATATCACGCATACATATTCACGTTTGCCATCGATTTTGGGGTTGTACTTTGTTTATTCAAATAATGTACATGTTTCTTTCCAAGTAGAAGGTTAGCTGAGGCAGAAAATGTGCTTCCTTTCTAAATTCCCCAACTGAGCTAATCCTCGTGGATGATTTTTGATTCAGCTTACCTTGTCCATTTCTGGATAGGATGAATCCCCAATCGAATTACTTTCTCATTGGGTAGAGTCTTGTTTGACTGTCTTCTCTTTGGTTTATTCCTGGATGAAGTTGTTGCCTCTTGCATAGGCTATCTCTTTGATTTTCCCCAGTGAGTTTGCGACCTAGACGACTGGTGCATTTATTTTGCACATTTAAGTATGTGATCTCCTCGGGAAGGATTGATTCATGATTCTCTTTGACGAAGATTTATTTCTCTGCCAGTGTCATCGCAAGTTCCTTCTGAGTTATCCTTGGAAAACGACAAGCGGCAGCTCTTCACGAGCAACTTGTGCGTTATTTTCGGGAAACGACAGGCGGCAGCTCTTCACGAGAAACTTGTGCGTTATTATCCTTGGAAAACGACAAGCGGCAGCTCTTCACGAGCAACTTGTGCGTTATTTTCGGGAAACGACAAGCGGCAGCTCTTCACAAGCAACTTGTGCGTTATTATCTTGTGGAAAACGACAAGCGGCAGCTCTTCACGAGCAACTTGTGCGTTATTATTATTTTCGGAAAACGACAAGCGGCAGCTCTTCACGAGCAACTTGTGCGTTGTTATTATTTTTTTGGAAGACGACAAGCGGCATCTCCTCACGAGCAACTTGTACGTCATTTTATCTTGTGGACAACAGCAAGTGGCAGCCTCTTTATTTGAGCAGCTTGTATGTTATCGGTATTTTCTTTGGACAACAGCAAGTGGCAGCCTCTTTATTTGAGCAGCTTGTATGTTATCGGTATTTTCTTTGGACAACAGCAAGTGGCAGCGTCTTTATTTGAGCAGCTTGTATGTTATCGGTATTTTCTTTGGACGACAGCAAGTGGCAGTTTCTTTATTTGAACAACTTGCGTATCTACAATATTATTATATCAGCATTAATGAGCATATCTCCGGAAATCTCGCAGAGAAGTTTGTCATGAATCATTACCTTCAGAAGTTGGTAATCAGTTATCAGCAATTTGATACTCTCTGTCTATCATTGACCTTGAGTTGCAAACTCACCGTTATTTTGGGTCAATAATCTGTTTTATGGCCTATGCGAGATGCCTTCTTTGTTAGGGTCAGGGGTCGTATTCCCTCAATTTTATTCGCTGTCATGAGTCTGTCGTTCGAAGTTGATAACTTGTTTCCCCAGTAATGAATAATCCATGTCTCTATGTTTTGTTGGTGTTCGATTCCTCCAACATTGTCTTGTTTCATACGATATCTTTCTCTGTGAATTCAATCACTGCATTCATATCAAACATAAGGGCGACATCTTAGGACAAAATTTGCGTAATTATGTATTTAAGTACCTTCAATCTCGTCGAAACGAAGATTTTAATCTTCATATCTCCGGATAGAAGAAACTTAAATAGGGGCAGCTGTTGTACCCCAAATTTTGACCTAAGATATCATCTCCTATCTGCATCATTACATTGCAAGCGTTTTGATTTTTAAAATTCATAACTTTTTCAGGCCGAGAGCTATTTATTTTGAACACTAAATTATTTAATCGATTCATGCTAAAACAATGTTTATTAATTATTTATTATCTTAAATTTAAATAATTGGAATTTATTTTCAATTGTTGTATAATTTAAAGATTTATAGACAATAAAATAAATATTGGAAAAGAGGTTTATTATTTGATCAAACAATGTTTATTAATTGTTTATTATCTTAAAATTAAATAATTGGAATCTATTTTCGGTTATTATATAATTTAAAGATTTATGAATAACGAAATAAACATTTGAAGAGAGGTTTATTAATTGGTCAACAATGATTATTTAATTATTTATCATTCTAAGTTAAATAATTGAAATTCTATTTCCAATTATTATAATTTAGAAAATTATGAATAAAGAGTTAAATAATTGAAATTGTTATTTGATCAATGATATTTATTTATTTGTTTATTATTCGGAATTTAAGTAATTGAAATTAATTTTTTAATTATTGTAAGTTAAAGAATTATAAACAATAAATAAATAATTGGAAAGAAAAAGAATTAATCGGGAAACAATAGAATTTTATTTCACTTTATTCTATTTTATTACAATTGTTATTTAAATATTGTATTATTTACAAAATATTTATAATAACAAATTACATAAAAGTTTAAAGGAAAATAGAACTATATTTCTAAGATTCTAATTCTAAATCTTCTATCCAATGCTTTTGCCTGCTCATTTGATTTTACCTGCAAAAAAAACAATTAAAAAAGAAAAGTCAGAATTGAATAAATAATTAAAAGTAGAAAATAAACTTAATGTTCATCATTAAAAGCAAACGGCTGGAATCAGTTTACCCTTTTTTGCAAATCGCGGGATTTCTCCCGGTTCACAAAAAGGGAGGAATTTTTATTTTCATAAATGAATGCACAATTTAAAACATGAACAAATTCATTTTTGGTTTCAAAACTGCATATTTAAAATTAATTGCATTTTTTAAAGTCCAATGCATATTTCAAAAAAATATGCACAGCATACAAAAAGTCCATGCATAATTTCAAAACAGCATATGCAAGACAAACAAAATTCCAACGTAAACCTACATGCCATGCACATAGAAGAAGCCAAAACAAATAGGCTCCACTGTTGCATTGGAAGTCAAAAGAAATGTGCAGTCTAAAAACCATTTTGCAAGCAATATGTATTCCATTTTTCATCATGTTCCAGCCTATGCCTTTTCAGAACAAGAAAGTATAGTATATCATTTTGATGTATCAATGTACTGAGAGAGAGAAGAGAGGAGGAAGTGTGGTTTTACAGGTTTTGGCTTAGGTAGGAAATAGATACAAGAAAAACTGCAGTAACACAGTCAGTAAGAAGGCAGAAAGCATGAAATAAGATATCAAACAAACTGATGCAACAGTATGGGATGCAGAGGCCAAAGTAAAGGAATATTAAAAATATACCAAAGCCTTCAACGTAAACCTGAAGGCAAAAAACTGTTATAACATAACAAAAATCACTACACACACATTATCATCTATCTATCTCCAAGCATTCAAAACAGAACAAAAATATCAAAAAACCATTTTCCTAAACCAATAGAACCCGCTACCTCCAACATGACCAAAACCTGCTGCCTTAAACCATAGAAAACCTCACAAAACTGATTGAGCCCTCAAGCCAATATCACCAAAAATCGTTCAAAACCATAATGGCCTAACCATCAAGTCCCAAAACTTACTGCATCACCATTTCAGAACCATCATGGCCTAAACCATAAAACCAGATTCAACCTGTTTCCATCAACCTGCATAAAACCGTATAGCCTCACCAAAACAACAACCAACATAGCCTTTCAAACCAACATGGCTTAAAACCTGTTCAACCTGTTAAACTAAGCTAGGCCAAACCTGAAGCAATCGACCATAACCACAAAAGCTAAACCATAAAAATCATTTTCCAAACCCACCAAGTCTCAGAATTATATCATCATAGGCAACATTCAGGCAACAATAGCAAAGTGAGAAAGAAGAAGAAAGAAGCCAGTTTAATTTCGTATCAACAAAAGCATTCAAGGCAAATGACGAGGCAACAGTGATACGGGCAAGGAGAAGAAGAAAAAGGTGTAACAAGAACGAAATACCAATAATCAGAAGCCTATCACGCCGTCACTATCTTCCTCGCTCGGCCCGGCCTCCTAGCCCGTCAAACCTTCCTCCTCCATCTCCGCCTCAAGGTAACATTTTTTCCCCTCTTTCACTGTCATAATACCTCCAACAAGCATGATAATACGAATAAGAATCAGAAATGAACTTAAATCACGCACATGCATTTGCAATAAAACCCTAAACGAGTAATAAAACGAAATTGGTACCGTAAGAATCCGTCGCCCCCTAACGTTTGGCTGGAGGGAAGAGGAAAGTGGGATGCTGGTGGCCATTGAGGCGAGAAAAGCTCAGGCAAAGGCAAAAGACGAAGAAGATGAATCGAGAATGATGGAGCGCCGCTGCTGTGCACATGATGGATGACCATTTCTATTTCTTAATTAATTCTCTTGTTTTGCATATATTAAACAAAAATCCAAAAAAATTCATATTTACACCATTTAGTCATTTATTTAACTGTTGCTATTAATTATTATCCGCATGATTTTTTCTGTTTAATTATTTCACATTTACATGATTATTCTGTTTACGTTTAAATCCAAGGGAAAAACGATTAAATTTGTCGACTTCATGTCCTCAAGTCTAATTGCGCGAACTCTCGCATTTCATTAAAACTTAGGATAATTTTTCCTCAAATATTCAATCTTTTCAAAACTTATACCTTTTAAACAAAAAACTTCGACATTAGGTCGTCGTGTCTTCAAAAACCCGTCCGTACCCCTTTTCGGCCAAAACGATTCATTTTTGCAATCAAACGAACAATTTTAATAAACAGATATTTCAAAAGGTTCCTGCGGAGTACCGCAGATGCATTGGGTGCTAATACCTTCCCATTGTATAACCAACCCCCGAACCATAGATCTCTTTTCAAAACGCCTTGTATTTTTACTTTTTAAAAGTATTGTTTTACATTGCATATTTAGGGTTTTATTTCGCTCTTTTCCCTTTTCCCTTGGAAATAATAAAGCGCGGTGGCGACTCTTGCTTTTGTGAGACGAATTAATCATTAATTCGATCTCCGATTTACCCCGCTACATTTTTTATCACTACAGACTCTTGCTTACCACAACATTTGCAAACACAAATGCAAAACCAATATAACAATCGATTCTGCCACCGTATCACAGAACTGGCGACTCTGCTGGGGATTTGAATAAAAAGTGGGGTTACCTTAAGAGTTAGTTCATTTTAAAACTGCTTAATTGCTTGCTTTGTATGCTTTATCCTTGGAGGGTTGTTTGGGTTGTTACTATAGATCATACACCCGGATCTGGGGGCATATTTTTAGGTAAACAACAATAGATCATGGAGATTGTACGGCATAAACCGATATGGTTGAAGCGATAGCTGTGTTGGTGTGACACTTCGGTTGGTACCGGTATCCCTTGTGTTGAATCAAGGAGAATACGGGGCCGCCGCGTAGTGTCGTGAAGTACTAACGGACCTTATAACATTAGTTGAAACAAACTTGGCCATTAGAAAGTAGTGATATAGCCGTCCTCGGTGTAAATCTGGGTAGGTTGATACTCGATGCTACACTCATTGAGATCGTACTTTCGAGATGTTTCGGCCACAAGAAAAGATTGCTAAGCTGAAATAATGATCGATAAAGAAAGATCAGTGATATTGAGACTCCTTAGGACCCGATTACTTTTCTAATACAGGTTGAACCAACTAAACATCAAGAGGGTATTTACCTATAAACTCCATGCAGGCCTAAACCTAAGGTCTTGTATGTTTTGCTTGTGTGTGATTAATTTGCTTAAATATGACATCATGCATCATAACATCCACTTTTCATTACACTGATCATTTCAAGGACCAAGGGAATTTATCTTTGTTCTGTTTTGTAGATCATTGCTTCCGCTCATAGAAATACTATCTGAATCAGCTTTGTAAGAATACCTCTCCAATTCAAAGAACTAGAATCAAGGGTTCCTGAGACTTCTTCATTCACCAAGAAATATGGTCGACTTCTCAATCTAGTTATCTCGAGCTTTGATGAGAAGATGATGAGTGTGCTCTTTCAATTCTTTGACCCTAAACACCATTACTTCACTTTCCCAAACTACCAGCTAGTACCCACCATGCAAGAATTCTCTCAAATATTGGGTATATCTATTCTTGATCAGATGTCGTTCACCAGTTTAGAAGAAGTTCCAAAGCCATAACTCATTGCAACAGCTTTGCATCTGAAATAGTCTGACATTGTATCCAACTGGTAAACAAGAAGCAGAGTCAAGGGTTTTCTAGTCAAATTCCTATTAGAGAAGGCTCAAAGATTTTGGGATGATTTGGATTTTCAGGCTTTTGAGGAGGTTCTGGCCCTTCTAATATATGGTTTAGTGTTGTTCACTAATCCATTTTTACTCATAGATGTGAATTCTATCAAGGTTTTCCTCTCTTATAACCTTGTGCCTACTCTACTCGGAGACATCTTGTATACCCTCCAAACTTGCGCCATGAAGAGAAAAGGGATTTTTATGTGTTACGGGCCATTGCTGTGAAGGTGGTTTATTTCTCACCTCCCTAAATAAGTGTTGATGAATGAAGAAGGTTTAGGTTGGTCATGAAGGATAATGTCACTTTATCACTCATATATTCTCTGGTATTCCCGATCTATGGGAGATATTTCTGTCATTGACCGCTACAGGGAATTCCCTAATGTCCCACTACTTGGAATTATAGGAGGCATAACTTATAATCCTTCTCTGGCACTGCGATAATTTGGTTATGCTCAAAGTGATGATCCCCACGATATGCTTATCCAGGGCATTATGTTTAACTACGAGGATGATGTTCAAGGGTATCATCAGAGGTTTATACGAGCTTGGGGTATGGTAAACAAATTTGATACCAAAACCTTGGGGCCTAAGACTTCCAACCATTTGAAACCTTATCTCAAATGGGTACGAGCTCGCACCCAGAACCTTATAATGTCATATATAGACATCTTACTAGTGGTTGTGGAACCCATCATCGAAGGAGATGTTCCTTATACAGTTCTCCATCCTAACATGCCCGCTGATCTTGAAGAGCTGCAGAGATCCTGGATTCAGTTGAAGAAAGAACGAGATACCTTTAGGGATCATTTCTTTTTCAATGAGAAGAAAGTGTTGGAGCTCACAAAGCAACCTCACGAAGAGAAAAGTGTTAATGTCTATCTCGGCACAAATAGGAAGCGCCCATGGGAAACCTGCTTTCTTGGATTTTAGATTTTTTTTCTTTCAATTGTAATCCTAAAAGGCAATTGTATTTTGAATTCAACTAATAAAATCTTTGTTTCATTTTGGTTCACAAATTTAAATTTCCCGAAGTCCTTGAAAACATCGCATAAGCATATCATACACTCCATTGCATAAGTAGGCATTTCAAGACAAGTTTCTTATTCTTTTCACTATTTATTTCAACAAAAGAAATGACTCTTGAATAGACAATGAAGGACCTCCAAGCTCAAAACGCTCAGTTTCCGCAGATGTTCATGGATCTGGCTAAGGGGAAAGAAGATCTAAAAGCTCTGATCATCAAGGAGAAGACGAAGAAGCCCAAGAAACCAGCTGGTGTCTTGAATTTGGGTAGAAGGTTCAGAGGTCCGGCCAAGTGAGCTTTAGATTTCACAACCAAGTCGGATGAAGGGAACAATCAAGAAGAAAAACCCAAGGAGAGAGACAATAACCCAAGGTTTGAGGAAGATGAACCTAAATATTCTGAGGAGCAGTATCCTCCTGCTGATGATAAATACAAACAACTGGAGGATCGACTTAATGCTATGGAGATCTAGAGGGTACTCGGGCTGGATTTTAAAGAGCTAGGACTGGTCTCCGGGGCGGTCATCCCGCGGAAATTCAAGGTCCCTACATTTGCTAAGTACGACGGTGTCTCCTGTTCTAAGCTGCATTTAAGGTCGTATGTCAGGAAGATTCAACCTCACACTACTGATAGGAATCCGTGGGTACATTTCTTCCAGGAGAGTTTGTCGAGGACTCAGCTGGAATGGTTCTATCAACTGGAAAGAACCAACGTTCGTAATTGGGAAGATCTGGCTACTACTTTCTACAAGAAGTATCAATATAATGCTGACCTCGCCCTAACTCATACACAATTGCAAAGTATGTCTATGGGTTCCGGTGAAGGTTTTAAATATTATGCCCAAAAGTGGAGAGACCTTACGGGAAGAGTCCAGCCTCCATTTTCTGATAGAGAGATGGTGGACATGTTTTGGGCACGTTGTCTGGTCTGTTCTTTAACCATCTGATTGGAAGCTTTTTTGCTGGGTTCACTGAACTGATACTAACTGGTGAACGGTAGAGGCTGGTAGCAAAAGTGGTAAAATCCAGAGAGATGAATCCTCCAGTACTGTAAAGAAACCTTTCACTGGAAAGAAGGGGGTCAGTGCTGCTTATGGCCAAAGAAATCACAGCAAATCTGAGTATCTTCCAACGGTAGGGGCTGTTATGATTTCCAATCCTGCTTCAAACTAGCAACGAAACAATCAGCGCATACTTGACGCACCCAGTAGACAGTTCACCCGAATCAACATGACATTATCACAAGTCTTGCCACATCTACTGAATTCCAACCTGGTGACCCTAAAGGAGGCCCCGAAGAATCCTAATACTGCCTCTCCCCGCTACAACCCAAATGCTCGATGTGCCTACCATTCTAAAACTCCGGGTCATGATACAAATGAATGTTGGGCTTTAAAGAACAAGGTACATAATCTCATCGAGGCAAAGGAGATTGAGTTTGACCTTCCAGAGACACCTAATGTAATAAATGTGCCAATTCCCAAACATGGCCAAGGTGTCAATGCTGTTGATGATGGCCATTTTGTTTCCTCCATGGATGAATTAACTACTCCTCTTCTGACTTTTAAAGAGAATTTAATGCGAGGCGGTTTATTTTCGGGTTGTGGCGAAGGTTGCCACTTATGTATGTCTCTACCAGATGTTTGCATGTTGTTGAAAATGACCGTCCAGAGCCTGATGGTTAACAAAGAAATTATGTTCGAGAAAGTTCCCCTTACAAGAAGTTATTGTGAAGATGTCTCGATAATTACCATTTCCGACAATACTCCCAGGGTCTCCACTAAAAGACCCGTAAGGATTACATCTGTTCCCAAGTTTTCTCCTTTGATCATCACCCTCTATGGTCCAATACCATATTCCTCGGATAAAGTTGTTCCCTCGAATTATGGAGTTGATGTCTATTACTATGGCGTCAAGCAAGACCTGTTGGCTATTGAAGACAAATTTGCTAAAGGTACTGATCTGACGTCTACAATATCTTTGGGACCAGTAAAATGATGAGAGCGGAAGAGTTTTCTCTCCCGAGATCTCTCCAAAAACGGTTTCTACCCCTGTGATCATTCTTGCTACTACTCCTGTCCATACTCCCATTTCTACTCCTGCTGTTATCCCTGCTGTTATCCCTGCTACCGAGTCTTCCGAGACTCGGGGAAAAGAGGTATTGGTTGAGCCTATCTAGATGAAGGCGCACAAAGAAGTAACCCCTGAGGCTTCTAAAAAGGAAATGGAAGAAATATTGAAGATAATCAAGAAAAGTGATTATAATGTCGTGGAGAAATCGGGGTAGACCCCTTCAAAAATCTCAATGTTGGCTTTACTTTTGTGCTCTAAAGCCCATGCTAAGGCTTTAGTAAAATTCTTGACCACCGCTGATCAATTCGAGAATTACGTGGCTAGTTTGACAGCTGACAATGGACTGGGTTTTTCCGACGCTGATTTAAATCCCAGGGGAAGGAAACACAATGATGCCCTGCATGTCTCCATTGAGTGTAGGGGCACTACATTAGCCCATGTTCTGGTGGATACAGGTTCGTTGCTGAATGTCTTGCCCAAGAATGCTCTGGATTGGTTAGATTTCAAAGGACTCACACTAAAGCCCAATAACATTGTGGTGTGGGCCTTCGATGGGTCCCAAAGAATGGTGCACAGGGAGGTGGACATCCCTATCAAAGTTGGTACTTAGACCTTTAGTTCCACTTTCTATGTGATTGACATCCACCCGTCTTATTCCTATTTATTGGGTCGACCTTGGATCAGTGGGGCTGCTGCCTTTACTTCTACCCTGCATTAGATGCTGAAGTACCCAGTCAATGGGAAAATTATCATAGTCCATGGGGAGGAGGAATACATGGTGAGCAACCTTAACTCTTTCAGGTATGTTGAAATGGACAGCGAGTTCATTGAGACCCCCTGTCAGAACTTTGACGAGGTTCCACAGACGTTTGATGCAAGCAAGACTGCTTACAAGGTCTCGAAGATTACCAGACCTCCACTAAAGATGGCTTCTCTGAAGGACGCCAAGGCAGTAGTTGAAGAAGGTGGGTGTTCCATTTGGGGACAACTCCTGGATATTCCCTACAAATATGACAAATTTTGTTTGGGTTTTACTTCAGGAGCCCAGAGAGCTGTTCGTCGTGCTCGCATCAGGGGACCACCTTTACGGATCAACAATCATGGAGTCAATGCTCTGGAAGACAGTGATAGTGATTATGACTTAGACAAATGGATCTTCCCAACCATCAACGGTGGACTCAACAATTGGGAGGCTAAAGATTTTATGCCCATTACTTTTATTCAAGAGTAATTTTTTTTAGGATATGTAATATTTTAACAATTGAAACTTTAAAGCCTTGTGTCTTACCTGAGGCACAATGGTCCATTTGTGAGGGTCATCACTTCATATTCATATATCATCAATAAAACATTGGACGTTTCGCATACAAATTTTACGCTCTTTGTTTTTCTTTTCTGCCTCTTTACTTTATCAAAAATATACAGTTATACTCTTACACACACCCAGATATCAAACTACAGATCCCCATCCACTATGGATCCCATTGATAACAGTTTTGCTATTTCCAGTTATGACTTTGAAAATCTAATCTACCAAGCCGAGGACGAAGGTGAGGAAGAATGTGAGGTACCAGGAGAACTTGCCAGACTGTTACAACAGAAAGAAAGGGCAATACAGCCTCATGAAGATCCGGTTGAGACAGTTAACTTGGGTACTGAAGAGGACAATAAAGAAGTCAAGATAGGGGCCGATCTTGAGCATAGTGTCAAGGAGCGGTTAATACAGATGTTACATGACTATGTTGAGGTTTTTTCCTAGTCATACAAAGACATTCCGGGACTTGACATTGATATTGTGGTTCATCGCCTACCGACCAAAGAGGACTGCCCTCTAGTGAAATAGAAAGTTTGTCGCATGCGGCATGAGATGTCAGAAAAGATCAATGCTGAAGTCATGAAACAATTCAACGCTGGTTTCTTAGTTATTACTTCTTATCCACAATGGGTTTCTAACATAGTTCCAGTACCTAAGAAGGAGGGTAAAGTACGTATGTGCATGGATTACAAAGACCTGAATAGGGCAAGCCCCAAGGATGACTTTCCGCTTCCCCACATCGATGTTCTAGTTGACAACACCTCATAACATAGGGTATTCTCCTTCATGGATGGCTTCTCCGGGTACAATCAGATCAAAATAGCGCCTAAGGACATGGAGAAAATGATCTTTGTGACACAGTGAGGCACTTTCTGTTACAAAGTTTTGCCATTTGGGTTAAAGAACGCCGAGGCAACCTATCAGCGCGCCATGGTAGCTCTGTGCCACGATATGATTCATCACGAGATAGAGGTCTACTTTAATGATATGATAGACAGGTCTCATACTGAAGAGGAGCACCTTGATCACCTTCAAAAACTATTTGAGATACTGAAAAAATACAAACTGAGGTTGAACCCGAATAAGTGCACCTTTGGAGTAAGATCTGCTAAGCTCTTAGGTTTCGTTATCGGCGGCAAAGGCATTGAAGTGGACCCTGAAAAGGTTAAAGCTATACAAGAAATGCAAACTCCTCGCACTGAGAAGGAGGTTAGGGGATTCTTAGGACGCCTAAACTACATAGCCAGATTCATTTCCCATATAACCGCTACTTGTGAGCCAACCTTCAACTTACTGAAGAAAGATCAAGCAGTGAAGTGGAATGACGATTGCCAAAATGCCTTTGACAAAATCAAAGAATATCTTCAAGAGCCTCCAATTTTGATGCCTCCAGTTGAAGGAAGACATCTGATCATGTACTTAACAATATTAGAGAATTCAATGGTGTGTGTGTTGGGGCAGCATGATGAGTCTGGTCGAAAAGAGCATGCAATATACTACCTTAGAAAAAGGTTTACCGACTCTGAAACAAGATACTCACTGCTCGAGAAAACTTGATGCGCTTTGGCATGGGTTGCTCGCCGACTGAGACAATATATGTTGACTCACACTACCTTATTGATATCTAAAATGGATCCTATCAAATATATCTTTGAGAAGCCAGCTCTCTCCGGAAGAATAGCAAGATGGCAAATGATCCTGAATGAATACGACATTCAGTATACAACTCAAAAAGCAATTAAGGGAAGTTTTCTACCTGATTATTTGTCTCATCAGGCTGTGGACGACTACCAATCCATGAATTTTGAGTTCCTGGATGAGAACATCATGTTAGTAACTGATTGTGAAGAACATGGACTAGATGAAAGACCTGAAAAAGGATCCCGATGGACTATGGTTTTTGACGAAGCTTCTAACGCTCTTGGAAATGGAATCGGCGCTGTGATCATATCTCCTGAAGGTTGTCATACTCCTTTCATTGACAGATTATGTTTCAATTGCACCGACAATATGGCTGAGTATGAAGCATGTATTATGGGTCTCAAAGCTGTTAGACGGTGTGGCAAGTGATCGAGAGGGGGGTGAATAGATCACCTCTTGTTTTTCAAGGATTTAAATTTTTTTTATCAAAGAGAGTTGAAAGCAGCGAAAATCAATGTCCTGGATCAATTCCGTCTACTTTGAACCGACTGCTAGAAAGATTCACATGTGAAAACTTTGCTGGATTTTTATTAAATGGAATGGATGAATATACAACTCAGAAATCTTGATGTTTCAATGCACTTATCATAAAATAGTATTTCCAATGAATTTAGAAATATGATAGGAATTTTGTCAAACACTTGGTGTAGCTTGTATAATGATTTAATAGTGGTGGTTTGGTGAAAATTTTTGAGCCACTATGTTTATCATTATACTGTAAAACTTAGCACGCAAATTGAATTGCAAAATTATAGAATATATAAAACTATAAAGAGAAAGAAAAGAGAGAATGATACACAGGAAGTTTGGTAAGGAAGTTCCCCACTGTCGTCCTCGCGTGTAGGTACGTCTCCCTCTCAATTTCACAATCGAAACTGAGAACTTTTATATCAATATGCTGAATGTTTGATAGCAAGGTTACACTACACAGAAAGACAGAAATCCCTATGATCTTCTTCTTCTTGTAAGAACCACCACTTGATAAGAGTTGTATCAAGATTCCCGGCAAAGTCACCGAACGATCCTCTGCTTCCACGAATTGTTTGTTCAAAGTCATTCCGATATCCAAACCCCTCGCTACGGCTTAATCCGACTCGCGCGACTGTGACTGACAAAACCCTCAAGAACACACCCGTTCTTGAAGGACAAACCCTCTGGTTTATTTCTTGAAGCTTCCTCTTCAAACTTCAACTCAGCTAGACTTCTTCAATACTCAGCTGAACGTTATCTCAAACTGCTTGATTCAATTTAACAAGGATGTTTGATTTTCTTTGTTGTTCTTGAATGTAAGATGGTTGAGAAGATGATGAAGATGAAGGAATGAAAAGCTTCTGGTTGCTCACAATTGTTTTTCACACAATCTTCTATGCTGCTATATTATTTTTATGAACAAAATGCTTGCTTATATTTATAACAGAAAACGGTTAGTCAAAAAAGAAAGTGCATGAGTCGATGCATGTTGGTCATGTGTCGACTCATGTTAGTTACATGTAACAGGATGAGTCGATGCATTATGTTTTGAGACGATACAAAAACCTGTTATAGCGTTTTACAGAACCAACACTTTTATACACGTCGACACATAATGCGTATGTGTCGATACATACTGATTGAAAATTCAACTTTTGAATTACCCGTCGACACATAATGCGTATGTGTCGATACATACTGATTGTAATTTTAACTTTTGAATTTAAAACATAGTATGAGACGACACATGATATTATGTATCGATACATATAAGTTTCAAAACATTTTCCAGGATCATCAGAATGTTTTGTGTTGATACATAAGGTTTTGTGTCGATTCATACAAGTATTACAGGGGCATCAAAATATTATGTGTCGATGCATGAAATGTATGTATCGATGCATGCAGTTTTTAGATTTACATTCCAGGGTCATCAAAGAGTTATGTATCGACTCATAAGCTTTTGTATTGATACATAATAGTTTTGAGATACAACTCCAGGGACTTCAGAAAGCTATGTATCGATACAAAACTTGATGTGTCGACACATAAAGATGCATTATGAGAGAAATGTAATTTTGGCTTATTCAAACATGTTATATTATATTTGCAATCATTCAGAATCAATCTATGAAGGGGTTGCTCACAAACTCCCCCTTTTTGATGATGGCAAATATCTGATGATGTGTCGTGAATGAAAAAAGCTTGCTCCCCCTGAGTTTGTGTATCTTCTTCCTAATGAAAGCACAATCTTCACTGACACACTCTTCTTCTCCCCCTTTGACCATATCAAAAAGAGAATAAGCAACATTTTCAAGAAACTCAGCACATAGGAAAATTTATATACAATTCAGCAGTTAATGGACTTGGCATTCACACAGAATGTCAGGCATAAAGTTATCAATAAGTGAGTAAATAACAGAGTAAACATAAAGTAATCACGTTAAAAGTAATGCATTGGTAGATAAAAGGTTAAATTATATAAGCACAATTTATGTAAAAGAGATATACGAAGACATTTTCAGTGAACATTTAGATCAACTTATAGGTGATTGAGGGTGAAGATAGGAAGGATATTACCTCGTTTGATTTGATAAGAGAGCACTCATACTAAAGCTGAAAAAGCACATCTTAACAGTATGGTGTGACATAGATATAATTCAATTACATATATGTTTAGGACAACACGTATGAGAGATCTAAAATCCCTAGCTCACGACGGATGTTGAAGAAGAGGTCCGTTGCAAGTGGTTTTGTAAAGATGTAAGCAAGTTGATTTTTAGTATCAACATGCTCAAACGTAACATCCTCCTTTTCAACATGATCGCGTAGAAAGTGATGTCTAATTTCTATGTGTTTAGTGCGTGAGTGTAAAACAGGATTCTTAGTGAGGTTTATAGCACTTGTATTGTCACATTTGATTGGAATATGTTTTAATTGAATATCGTAGTCTTGTAATTGTTGCTAAAGCCATAAGATCTAAGCACAACAGCTACCGGCTGCAACGTATTCAACTTCAGCAGTTGACAAAGCAACAAAAACTTTCTTTTTGCTAAGCCAACTTATTAAAGAGTTTGAAAACAAGTGACATGTTCCACTAGTGCTTTTCCTATCTGATTTTCAGCCAGCAAAATCAGAATCAGAGTAACCTACTAAACTGCAATCACTTCCCTTGGAATACCATAGCCCATACTTAGGTGTATTATAGAGATACCTAAGTATACGCTTGACAGCTTTCAAGTGGGATTCCTTAGGATCCGATTGATATGGTGCACACATGCAAACACTAAACATGATGTCAGGCCTAGATACTGTAAGATACAACAGTGATCCGGTCATACCTCTATATTTCTTGACATCGACACTTTTACCGTGTTCATCCTTGTCTAAGTTTCCATTTGTAGGCATGGGAGTATCAATTGGTTTAGAGTTGTTCATCCCAAATCGTTTAAGCAACTCTTGGCAATATTTTGTTTGACATATAATTGTGCCTTCATTGAGCTGCTTTATTTGGAGACCGAGAAAGTAGTTTAGCTCCCCCATGAGGCTCATCTCAAATTCACCCTGCATTACATTGGAAAATTCATCGACCAAGTGTAGATTAGTTGAACCAAAAATAATGTCATCTACGTATATTTGAACTAAAGGATGTGCTTTCCTTTACGTTTAATGAAAAGAGTAGTGTCCACTTGACCTCTTGAATAGCCATGATCAAGTAGAAATTTACTAAGTCTTTCATACCAGACCCGTGGAGCCTGTTTAAGACCATATAAAGCTCGTTTTAATTTAAATACATGATCAGGATATTCGTTATTTTCAAAACCGGGAGGTTGTGAGACATACACTTCTTCATTTATGACTCCGTTAAGAAAGCCACTCTTTACATCCATTTGATAAAGCTTAAAATCTTTTGCACACGCATAAGCGAGCAAAAGACGTATAGCCTCAAGGCGAGCAACTGGAGCATAAGTCTCCTCATAATCAATGCCCTCCTCTTGGTTATACATTGTGCTACCAAGCATGCTTTATTGCGGGTTATCATTTCGTTTTCATCAAGTTTATTTCTAAAAACCCATTTAGTGCCTATGATATGATGGTCTCGCGGACGAGGGACAAGTTCCGAAACGTCATTTCTTTTAAACTGATTTAGCTCATATTGCATGGCCATTAGCCAAAATTCATCAATCAAGGCCTCTTTAGAATTCTTAGGTTCTACTTGTGAAACGAAAGCAAAATGATAACAAAAATTACTTATCTTGGAGCGAGTCATTACTCCTTTTGAGATGTCTCCCAATATGTTGTCAATGGGATGGTCTTTAGAGGACTTCCAAGCTAGTGGAAGATCATTTGCTTCCATTTGCTCTTCTTCCTCATCTTTTGAAGGGCTTGTATCTTTTTTTTCCTTATCATCAATAGTTTTGGATTGAACATTTCTTTCAACAGTTTCTTTGAGTATATTTTTAGTAGATACACCTGCACCATCAAGAGAAATTCCTTTTCCGACATGTTTCGGATAAGATTCATCAAAAGAGACATGAAATGACTCCTCAACTGTAAGTAGACGTTTATTGTATACCCTATATGATTTGCTTGATTGAGAGTATCCGAGAAAGATACCTTCATCTTCTTTTGCATCAAATTTTCCAAGATTTTCTTTTCCATTATTTAAAACAAAACATTTGCAACCGAATACATGAAGATGTGACAAGTTTGGCTTTCTTCCTTTCAAGATTTCATAAGGTGTTTTATCCAAAATTGGATGAATTAATATTTTGTTTAAAACATAGCAGGTTGTGCTAATTGCATCAGCCCAGAAATATTTTGGCAATCCACCTTCATTGAGCATAGTTCTTGCTAGCTCCTCTAAGATGCGATTTTTGCGCTCCACAACTCCATTCTGCTATGGAGTTTGAGGTGCTGGAAAATTATTCTCAATACCATGCTTGTCACAATACTTATCAAAGAGATGGTTTTGAAATTCACCTCCATGATCGCTTCGAATTGCAATTATATTCAGTTCCATTCTATTTTGAGATAGTTTTGCAAAACTCTTAAAAGCAGAAAAAGTTTCATTTTTGCTATGAAGGAATATAGTCCAAGTAAATCTAGAGTAGTCGTCAACAATAACAAAACCATAATAATTTCCTCCTAAACTTTTTGTTCTATAGGGTCCAAAAAGGTCCATGTGGAGAAGCTCAAGGGGTCGTGAAGTGGAAATCATGTTTTTGGATTTGAAAGAGACCCTTGTTTGCTTTCCCATTTGGCACGCATCACATAGATGATCCTTTGTAAATTTTATCTTTGGAAGACCTACTACTAGATCCTTGGATACAACCTTATTAAGCAAATCAAAGTTAACATGCGCTAAGCGTCTATGCCAAAGCCAGGAATCATCATTCAAGGTGACTAGACACTTAGTGCTTGTTAAGGATACATAAAAAAGGTAAGCATATAGACATTGTTTACTCTAACGCCCTTAAACACAATATCTTTTTCAGTATTTTCAATTATGCAGCAAGTATTTGTGAAGGTAACTTTATAACCTTTGTCACATAATTGACTAATACTGAGCAAATTGTGTTTAAGCCCCTCTACTAAATGGACATTAGAAATAGTAGTGATAGAGGGATTACCTACACTACATTTACCGAGTATATCTCCTTTGTTATTTTCTCCATAGGTAACAAATCCTTTCTTCTTTGCCTTGAATTCAATGAAGAGCGATATGTCACCAGTCATATGCCTTGAACACCCGCTGTCTAAAAACCATCTTCTATCCATGGGTGTGAGGCATTTTTCCTGCAATATCAAAAGAGAGAGGTAGGTACCCAATTTTTATTGGGTCCATGTGGGTAAGTGGTAACATGGTTTCCTTTAGGCCTCCATTGGTAAATGCCTTTAGGAACAAGGAACCTCCTAAACTTGCATTTTTCAATGGTATGTCCAAAGTGACAACAATAATGGCATAAACCATGATGATGATGTATTGTTTTACTTTTTCTCATCTTATCCTTTGGTAATTTTTCAATAAAAGATTATTTTGAATACGGTGGATTTAATGTTTTCTTAAAAATTTTAGGATCGATTGCAAAAGTAACTTTGGGCTGTAAAGCTTTTTCTAATTTGGCATTAAGAGTCCTAACCTCTTGCTGCAAAATATGACAAACTTCACATTCCCTTCTGGGAATATATCCTGTAACATCCTTATCTTTTGAACTTTATGCAATACTAGCTTTTAGACTTTTTAAGTCTTTTTCAGCTTTATAGACTTTACTCTCGAGAAATGAAAATATTTGTTTATCGGAGGATAATCTCTTAAAGGCATCTTTAGCTTTGTATTGCAGTTTTTCAAAAGCTAACTTTAGTTCAGAAAAGGTCATAGAAGAAAAGTTGTTAGGATATGCTTGTCTTACTTGTTTGTTGTGGTTGTCTTTCTTATTGTAGAATTGACTTTTTATATGTGCCAGCAAACATAAATTTGCACTTTCATCACTACAACTTGAACTGTCATTGTCTGATGAATCGCTGTCGCTTTCCCACGCAATATAAGCTCTTCTTTGTTTGTTGAACTTCTTTGGTGGACCTTTTTCCTTATCCTTTTTCATCTTTGGACAGTCTGGTTTGTAGTGTCCAACTTTACCACAATTGTAACAAGGTCCTTTACCTCTTTGCTTTTTATTTTCTTCTTGCCTTGGATCTTTGGATTGTTTTCGAAAGCTTATGAGATTCTTATCGGAGTGCTTGATTCCATTCTTTCGGATAAATCTATTGTATCTTCGAACAAAAATTCCCATTTCTTCAGCATCAGAATCTTCATCACTAGTTGACCCATTTTCATCTTGCTCTTTGGTTGAGGACTTAGAGCTAGAAGTCATTAGAGCTATTGACTTCTTCTCACCCTCCATGTCTTTGTTCCTTTCTTTCTTACTCTTATTTTCGTATTTTCCAAGACTTTGCAATTCTTGTTGATGTTCTTCCAGCTTTCCAAACAGAGTTGTAATGGTAAGCGTAGTGAGGTCATTTGCTTCCTTGATAGATGTTACTTTAGGTTGCCATTCCATGCTAAGACATCTCAGAATTTTGTTAATAGCAATTTCATTGGAAACAGGTTTTCCAAGTGCATTTAAACGACCCACAGGATGTACGAATCTCTTCTGCATGTCAGAGACAGATTCTCCTTGCTTCATGCGAAAGAGCTTGAACTCTTGATTGAGTGTATTAATGCGAGATTGTTTAACTTCAGTTGTGCCTTCATGGGCAATTTCTAAAGCGTCCCACATTTCTTTAGCGGACATGCAGTGAGACACCCTATAATACTCATCAGCACCAAGTGTTGAGATTATCATATTTCTGGCTCTCCAATCATACGACCATTTCTTTTCATCCATTTCATTCCATTGATCCTCAGGTTTAGGTACTATTGCACCTGCATCATTCCTCATGGTGATTTGAAAAGGACCATTTTGAATGGCAGTCCATACATTTCTGTCAATGGAATTTATGTGTACACGCATGCAGTCTTTCCAGTAGCCATAGTTTTCAACATTGAAAACAGGAGCTCTATTATACGCCCATTTGGTTCAAAGGCCATACCGTTACGAGTAGATACAAAGCACCAACTAACCGGTGCTCTGATACCACTTGTTAGACGGTGTGGCCAGTGATCGAGAGGGGGGGGGGGGGGGTGAATAGATCACCTCTTGTTTTTTAAGGATTTAAAATTGTTTTATCAAAGAGAGTTGAAAGCAGTGAAAATCAATGTCCTGAATCAATTCCGTCTACTTTGAACCGACTGCTAGAAAGATTCACATGTGAAAACTTTGCTGGATTTTTATTAAATGGAATGGATGAATACACAACTCAGAAATCTTGACATTTCAATGCACTTATCATAAAACAGTATTTCCAATGAATTTAGAAATATGATAGGAATTTTGTCAAACACTTGGCGTAGCTTGTATAATGATTTAATAGTGGTGGTTTGGTGAAAATGTTTGAGCCAAGTTGTTTATCATTAGACTGTAAAACTTAGCATGCCAATTGAATTGCAAAATTATAGAATATGTAAAACTGTAAAGAGAAAGAAAAGAGAGAACAATGCACAGGCAGTTTGGTAAGGAAGTTCCCCATTGTCGTCCTCGTGTGTGGGTACGCCTCCCTCTCAATTTCACAATCGAAACTGAGAACTTTTATATCAATATGCTGAATGTTTGATAGCAAGGTTACACTACACAGAAAGACAGAAATCCCGATGATCTTCTTCTTCTTGTAAGAACCACCACTTGATAAGAGCTATATCAAGATTCCCGGCAAAGTCACCGAACGATCCTCCGCTTCCACGACCTGTTTGTTCAAAGTCCTTCCGATTTCCAAACCCCTCGCTACGGCTGAATCGGACTTGTGTGACTGTGACTGACAAAACCCTCAAGAACACACCCGTTCTTGAAGGACAAACCCTCTGGTTTATTTCTTGAAGCTTCCTCTTCAACCTTCAACTCAGCTAGACTTCTTCAATACTCAGCTGAACGTTATCTCAAACTGCTTGATTCAATTCAACAAGGATGTTTGATTTTCTTTGTTGTTCTTGAATGTAAGATGGTTAAGAAGATGATGAAGATGAAGGAATCAAAAGCTTCTGGTTGCTCACAATTGTTTTACACACAATCTTCTATGCTGCTATATTCTTTTTATGAACAAAATGCTTGCTTATATTTATAACAGAAAACGGTTAGTCAAAAAAGAAAGTGCATGAGTCGATGCATATTGGTCATGTTCGACTAATGTTAGTTACATGTTACAGGATGAGTCGATGCATTATGTTTTGAGTCGATACAAAAACATGTTATAGCGATTTACAGAACCAACACTTTTATACCCATCGACACATAATGCGTATGTGTCGATACATACTGATTGTAAATTCAACTTTTGAATTACCCGTCGACACATAATGCATATGTGTCAATACATACTGATTGTAATTTTAACTTTTGCATTTAAAACATAGTATGAGTCGACACATGATATTATGTATCGATACATATAAGTTTCAAAACATTTTCCAGGATCATCAGAATGTTTTGTGTCGATACATAAGGTTTTGTGTCGATTCATACAAGTATTACAGGGGCATCAAAATATTATGTGTCGATGCATGAAATGTATGTATCGATGCATGCAGTTTTTAGATTTACATTCCAGGGTCATCAAAGAGTTATGTACCGACTCGTAAACTTTTGTATCGATACATAATAGTTTTGAGATACAAGTCTAGGGACTTCAAAAAGCTATGTATCGATACAAAACTTGATGTGTCGACACATAAAGATGCATTATGAGAGAAATGTAATTTTGGCTTATTCAAACATGTTATATTATATTTGAAATCATTCAGAATCAATCTATGAAGGGGTTGCTCACAACCCCCCCCCCCCCCCCCACCCCCTTTTTGATGATGGCAAATATCTGATGATGTGTCGTGAATGAAAAAAGCTTGCTCCCCCAGAGTTTGTGTATCTTCTTCCTAATGCAAGCACAATCTTCACTGACACACTCTTCTTCTCCCCCTTTGTCCATATCAAAAAGAGAATAAGCAACATTTTCAAGAAACTCAGCACATAGGAAAATTTATATACAATTCAGCAGTTAATGGACTTGGCATTCACACAGAATGTCAGGCATAAAGTTATCAATAAGTGAGTAAATAACAGAGTAAACATAAAGTAATCACGTTAAAAGTAATGCATTGGTAGATAAAAGGTTAGATTATATAAGCACAATTTATGTAAAATAGATATACGAAGACATTTTCAGTGAACATTTAGATCAACTTATAGGTGATTGAGGGTGAAGATAGGAAGGATATTACCTCGTTTGATTTGATAAGAGAACACTCATACTAAAGCTGAAAAAGCACATCTTAACAGTATAGTGTGACATAGATATATTTCAATTACATATATGTTTAGGACAACACGTATGAGAGATCTAAAATCCCTAGCTCACGGCGAATGTTGAATAAGAGGTCCGTTGCAAGTGGTTTTGTAAAGATGTCAGCAAGTTGATTTTTAGTATCAACATGCTCAAACGTAACATCCTCCTTTTCAACATGATCGCGTAGAAAGTGATGTCTAATTTCTATGTGTTTAGTGCGTGAGTGTAAAACAGGATTCTTAGTGATGTTTATAGCACTTGTATTGTCACATTTGATTGGAATACGTTTTAATTGAATATCGTAGTCTTGTAATTGTTGCTTCAGCCATAACATCTAAGCACAACAGCTACCAGCTGCAACGTATTCAGCTTCAGCAGTTGACAAAGCAACATAAACTTTCTTTTTTCTATGCCAACTTATTAAAGAGTTTGAAAACAAGTGACATGTTCCACTAGTGCTTTTCCTATCTGATTTGCAGCCAGTAAAATCAGAATCAGAGTAACCTACTAAACTGCAATCGCTTCCCTTGGAATACCATAGCCCATACTTAGGTGTATTATTGAGATACCTAAGTATACGCTTGACAACTTTCAAGTGGGATTCCTTAGGATCCGATTGATATGGTGCACACATGCAAACAATAAACATGATGTCAGGCCTAGATACTATAAGATACAAGAGTGATCCGATCATACCTCTATATTTCTTGACATCGACACTTTTACCGTGTTCATCCTTGTCTAAGTTTCCGTTTGTAGGCATGGGAGTATCAATTTGTTTAGAGTTGTTCATCCCAAATCATTTAAGCAACTCTTGGCAATATTTTGTTTGACATATAATTGTGCCTTCATTGAGCTGCTTTATTTGGAGACCGAGAAAGTAGTTTAGCTCCCCCATGAGGCTCATCTCAAATTCACCCTGCATGACTTTGGAAAATTCCTCGACCAAGTGTAGATTAGTTGAACCAAAAATAATGTCATCTATGTATATTTGAACTAAAGGATGTGCTTTCCTTTATGTTTAATGAAAAGAGTAGTGTCCACTTGACCTCTTGAATAGCCATGATCAAGTAGAAATTGACTAAGTCTTTCATGGCAGACCCGAGGAGCCTGTTTAAGACCATATAAAGCTCGTTTTAATTTAAATACATGATCAGGATATTCGTTATTTTCAAAACCGGGAGGTTGTGAGACATACACTTCTTCATTTATGACTCCGTTAAGAAAGCCACTCTTTACATCCATTTGATAAAGCTTAAAATCTTTTGCACACGCATAAGTGAGCAAAAGACATATAGCCTCAAGGCGAGCAACTGGAGCATAAGTTTCCTCATAATCAATGACCTCCTCTTGGTTATACCTTGTGCTACCAAGCATGCTTTATTGCAGGTTATCATTCCGTTTTCATCAAGTTTATTTCTAAAAACCCATTTAGTGCCTATGATATGATGGTCTCGCGGACGAGGGACAAGTTCCCAAACGTCATTTCTTTTAAACTGATTTAGCTCATATTGCATGGCCATTAGCCAAAATTCATCAATCAAGGCCTCTTTAGAATTCTTAGGTTCTACTTGTGAAACGAAAGCAAAATGATAACAAAAATTACTTATCTTGGAGCGAGTCATTACTCCTTTTGAGATGTCTCCCAATATGTTGTCAATGGGATGGTCTTTAGAGGACTTCCAAGCTAGTGGAAGATCATTTGCTTCCATTTGCTCTTCTTCCTCATCTTTTGAAGGGCTTGTATCTTTTTTTTCCTTATCATCAATAGTTTTGGATTGAACATTTCCTTCAACAGTTTCTTTGAGTATATTTTCAGTAGATACACCTGCACCATCAAGAGAAATTCCTTTTCCGACATGTTTCGGATATGATTCATCAAAAGAGACATGAACTGACTCCTCAACTATAAGTAGACGTTTATTGTATACCCTATATGATTTGCTTGATTGAGAGTATCTGAGAAAGATACCTTCATCTTCTTTTGCATCAAATTTTCCAAGATTTTCTTTTCCATTATTTAAAATAAAACATTTGCAACCGAATACATGAAGATGTGACAAGTTTGGCTTTCTTCCTTTCAAGATTTCATAAGGTTCTTTATCCAAAATTGGATGAATTAATATTTTGTTTAAAACATAGCGGGTTGTGCTAATTGCATCAGCCCAGAAATATTTTGGCAATCCACCTTCATTGAGCATAGTTCTTGCTAGCTCCTCTAAGATGCGATTTTTGCGCTCCACAACTCCATTTTTCTATGGAGTTTGAGGTGCTGGAAAATTATTCTCAATACCATGCTTGTCACAATACTTATCAAAGAGATGGTTTTAAAATTCACCTCCATGATCGCTTCGAATTGCAATTATTTTCAGTTCCATTCTATTTTGAGATAGTTTTGCAAAACTTATAAAAGCAGAAAAAGTTTCATTTTTGCTATGAAGGAATATAGTCCAAGTAAATCTAGAGTTGTCGTCAACAATAACAACACCATAATAATTTCCTCCTAAACTTTTTGTTCTAGAGGGTCCAAAAAGGTCCATGTGGAGAAGCTCAAGGGGTCGTGAAGTGGAAATCATGTTTTTGGATTTGAAAGAGACCCTTGTTTGCTTTCCCATTTGGCACGCATCACATAGATGATCCTTTGTAAATTTTATCTTTGGAAGACCTACTACTAGATCCTTGGATACAACCTTATTAAGAAAATCAAAGTTAACATGCGCTAAGCGTCTATGCCAAAGCCATGAATCATCATTCAAGGTGACTAAACACTTAGTGCTTGTTAAGGATACATAAAAAAGGTAAGCATATAGACATTGTTTACTCTAACGCCCTTAAACACAATATCCTTTTCAGTATTTTCAATTATGCAGCAAGTATTTGTGAAGGTAAATTTATAACCTTTGTCACATAATTGACTAATACTGAGTAAATTGTGTTTAAGCCCCTCTACTAAATGGACATTAGAAATAGTAGTGATAGAGGGATTACCTACACTACATTTACCGAGTATATCTCCTTTGTTATTTTCTCCATAGGTAACAAATCCTTTCTTCTTTGCCTTGAATTCAATGAAGAGCGATATGTCACCAGTCATATGCCTTGAACACCCGCTGTCTAAAAACCATCTTCTATCCATGGGTATGAGGCATTTTTCCTGCAATATCAAAAGAGAGAGGTAGGTACCCAATTTTTATTGGGTCCATGTGGGTAAGTGGTAACATGGTTTCCTTTAGGCCTCCATTGGTAAATGCCTTTAGGAACAAGGAACCTCCTAAAGTTGCATTTTTCAATGATATGTCCAAAGTGACAACAATAATGGCATAAACCATGATGATGATGTATTGTTTTACTTTTTCTCATTGTATCCTTTGGTAATTTTTCAACAAAAGATTATTTTGAATACGGTGGATTTAATGTTTTCTTAAATATTTTAGGATCGATTGCCAAAGTAACTTTGGGCTGTAAAGCTTTTTCTAATTTGGCATTAAGAGTCCTAACCTCTTGCTGCAAAATACTACAAACTTCACATTCCCTTCTGGGAATACATCCTGTAACATCCTTATCTTTTGAACTTTCTGCAATACTAGCTTTTAGACTTTTTAAGTCTTTTTCAGCTTTATAGACTTTACTCTCGAGAAATGAAAATATTTGTTTATCGGAGGATAATCTCTTAAAGGCATCTTCAGCTTTATATTGCAGTTTTTCAAAAGCTAACTTTAGTTCAGAAAAGGTCATAGAAGAAAAGTTGTTAGGATATGCTTGTCTTACTTGTTTGTTGTGGTTGTCTTTCTTGTTGTAGAATTGACTTTTTATATGTGCCAGCAAACATAAATTTGCACTTTCATCACTACAACTTGAACTGTCATTGTCTGATGAATCGCTGTCGCTTTCCCACGCAATATAAGCTCTTCTTTGTTTGTTGAACTTCTTTGGTGGACCTTTTTCCTTATCCTTTTTCATCTTTGGACAGTCTGGTTTGTAGTGTCCAACTTTACCACAATTGTAACAAGGTCCTTTACCTCTTTGCTTTTTATTTTCTTCTTGCCTTGGATCTTTGGATTGTTTTCGAAAGCTTATGAGATTCTTATCGGAGTGCTTGATTCCATTCTTTCGGATAAATCTATTGTATCTTCGAACAAAAATTCCCATTTCTTCATCATCAGAATCTTCATCACTAGTTGACCCATTTTCATCTTGCTCTTTGGTTGAGGACTTAGAGCTAGAAGTCATTAGAGCTATTGACTTCTTCTCACCCTCCCCGTCTTTGTTCCTTTCTTTCTTACTCTTATTTTCGTATTTTCCAAGACTTTGCAATTCTTGTTGATGTTCTTCCAGCTTTCCAAACAGAGTTGTAATGGTAAGCGTAGTGAGGTCATTTGCTTCCTTGATAGCTGTTACTTTAGGTTGCCATTCCATGCTAAGACATCTCAAAATTTTGTTAGTAGAAATTTCATTGGAAACAGGTTTTCCAAGTGCATTTAAACGACCCACAAGATGTACGAATCTCTTCTGCATGTCAGAGACAGATTCTCTTTGCTTCATGCGAAAGAGCTCAAACTCTTGATTGAGTGTATTAATGCGAGATTGTTTAACTTCAATTGTGCCTTCATGGGTAATTTCTAAAGCGTCCCACATTTCTTTAGCGGACGTGCAGTGAGACACCCTATAATACTCATCAGCACCAAGTGTTGATATTATCATATTTCTAGCTCTCCAATCATACGACCATTTCTTTTCATCCATTTCATTCCATTGATCCTCAGGTTTAGGTACTATTACACCTGCATCATTCCTCATGGTGATTTGAAAAGGACCATTTTGAATGGCAGTCCATACATTTCTGTCAATGGAATTTATGTGTACACGCATGCAATCTTTCCAGTAGCCATAGTTTTCACCATTGAAAACAGGAGCTCTATTATACGCCCATTTGGTTCAAAGGCCATACCATTACGAGTAGATACAAAGCACCAGCTAACCGGTGCTCTGATACCACTTGTAAGACGGTGTGGCAAGTGATCGAGAGGGGGGGGGGGGTGAATAGACCACCTCTTGTTTTTCAAGGATTTAAAATTGTTTTATCAAAGAGAGTTGAAAGCAGTGAAAATCAATGTCCTGAATCAATTCCGTCTACTTTGAACCGACTGCTAGAAAGATTCACATGTGAAAACTTTGCTGGATTTATATTAAATGGAATGGATGAATACACAACTCATAAATCTTGACGTTTCAATGCACTTATCATAAAACAGTATTTCCAATGAATTTAGAAATATGATAGGAATTTTGTCAAACACTTGGCGTAGCTTGTATAATGATTTAATAGTGCTGGTTTGGTGAAAATGTTTAAGCCACTTTGTTTATCATTAGACTGTAAAACTTAGCACGCCAATTGAATTGCAAAATTATAGAATATGTAAAACTGCAAAGAGAAAGAAAAGAGAGAACGATGCACAGGCAGTTTGGTAAGGAAGTTCCCCACTCTCGTCCTCGTGTGTGGGTACACCTCCCTCTCAATTTCACAATCGAAACTGAGAACTTTTATATCAATATGCTGAATGTTTGATAGCAAGGTTACACTACACAGAAAGACAAAAATCCCGATGATCTTCTTCTTCTTGTAAGAACGACCACTTGATAAGTGTTGTATCAAGATTCCCTGCAAAGTCACCGAACGATCCTCCGCTTCCACGACCTGTTTGTTCAAAGTCCTTCCGATTTCCAAACCATTCGCTACGGCTGAATCCGACTTGCGCGACTGTGACTGACAAAACCCTCAAGAACACACCTGTTCTTGAAGGACAAACCCTCTGGTTTATTTCTTGAAGCTTCCTCTTCAACCTTCAGCTCAGCTAGACTTCTTCAATACTCAGTTGAACGTTATCTTAAACTGCTTAATTCAATTCAACAAGGATGTTTGATTTTCTTTGTTGTTATTGAATGTAAGATGGTTAAGAAGATGATGAAGATGAAGGAATCAAAAGCTTCTGGTTGCTCACAATTGTTTTGCACACAATCTTCTATGCTGTTATATTCTTTTTATGAACAAAATGCTTGCTTATATTTATAACAAAAAATGGTTAGTCAAAAAAGAAAGTGCATGAGTCGATGCATGTTGGTGATGTGTCGACTCATGTTAGTTACATGTTACAGGATGAGTTAATGCATTATGTTTTGAGTCGATACAAAAACTTGTTATAGCGTTTTACAGAACCAAGACTTTTATACCCGTCGACACATAATGCGTATGTGTCGATACATACTGATTGTAAATTCAACTTTTGAATTACCCGTCGACACATAATGCGTATGTGTCGATACATACTGATTGTAATTTTAACTTTTGCATTTAAAACATAGTATGAGTCGACACATGATTTTATGTATCGATACATATAAGTTTCAAAACATTTTCCAGGATCATCAGAATGTTTTGTGTCGATACATAAGGTTTTATGTCGATTCATACAAGTATTACAGGGGCATCAAAATATTATGTGTCGATGCATGAAATGTATGTATCGATGCATGCAGTTTTTAGATTTACATTCCAGGGTCATCAAAGAGTTATGTACCGACTCATAAGCTTTTGTATCGATACATAATAGTTTTGAGATACAAGTCCAGGGACTTCAGAAAGCTATGTATCGATACAAAACTTGATGTGTCGACACATAAATATGCATTATGAGAGAAATGTAATTTTGGCTTATTCAAACATGTCATATTATATTTGCAATCATTCAAAATCAATCTATGAAGTGGTTGCTCACAAACTCCCCCTTTTTGATGATGGCAAATATCTGATGATGTGTCGTGAATGAAAAAAGCTTGCTCCCCCTGAGTTTGTGTATCTTCTTCCTAATGCAAGCACAATCTTCACTGACACACTCTTCTTCTCCACCTTTGACCATATCAAAAAGAGAATAAGCAACATTTTCAAGAAACTCAGCACATAGGAAAATTTATATACAATTTCAGCAGTTAATGGACTTGGCATTCACACAGAATGTCAGGCATAAAGTTATCAATAAGTGAGTAAATAACAGAGTAAACATAAAGTAATCACGTTAAAAGTAATGCATTGGTAGATAAAAGGTTAGATTATATAAGCACAATTTATGTAAAAGAGATATACGAAGACATTTTCAGTGAACATTTAGATTAACTTATAGGTGATTGAGGGTGAAGATAGGAAGGATATTACCTCGTTTGATTTGATAAGAGAACACTCATACTAAAGTAGAAAAAGCACATCTTAACAGTATGGTGTGACATACATATATTTCAATTACATATATGTTTAGGACAACACGTATGAGAGATCTAAAATCCCTAGCTCACGGCGGATGTTGAAGAAGAGGTCCGTTGCAAGTGGTTTTGTAAAGATGTCAGCAAGTTAATTTTTTGTATCAACATGCTCAAACGTAACATCCTCCTTTTCAACATGATCGCGTAGAAAGTGATGTCTAATTTCTATGTGTTTAGTGCGTGAGTGTAAAACAGGATTCTTAGTGAGGTTTATAGCACTTGTATTGTCACATTTGATTGGAATACGTTTTAATTGAATATCATAGTCTTGTAATTATTGCTTCAGCCATAAGATCTAAGCACAATAGCTACTGACTGCAACGTATTCAGCTTCAGCAGTTGACAAAGCAACATAAAATTTCTTTTTTCTATGCCAACTTATTAAAGAGTTTGAAAACAAGTGACATGTTCCACTAGTGCTTTTCCTATCTGATTTGCAGCCAGTAAAATCAGAATCAGAGTAACCTACTAAACTGCAATCGCTTCCCTTGGAATACCATATCCCATACTTAGGTGTATTATTGAGATACCTAAGTATACGCTTGACATCTTTCAAGTGGGATTCCTTAAGATCCGATTGATATGGTGCACACATGCAAACACTAAACATGATGTCAGGCCTAGATGCTGTAAGATACAAAAGTGATCCGATCATACCTCTATATTTCTTGACATCGACACTCTTATCGTGTTCATCCTTGTCTAAGTTTCCATTTGTAGGCATGGGAGTATCAATTGGTTTATAGTTGTTCATCCCAAATCGTTTAAGCAACTCTTGGCAATATTTTGTTTGACATATAATTGTGCCTTCATTGAGCTGCTTTATTTGGAGACCGAGAAAGTAGTTTAGCTCCCCATGAGGCTCATCTCAAATTCACCCTGCATGACTTTGGAAAATCCTCGACCAAGTGTAGATTAGTTGAACCAAAAATAATGTCATCTACGTATATTTGAACTAAAGGATGTGCTTTCCTTTACGTTTAATGAAAAGAGTCGTGTCCACTTGACCTCTTGAATAGCCATGATCAAGTAGAAATTTACTAAGTCTTTCATACCAGACCCGAGGAGCCTGTTTAAGACCATATAAAGCTCGTTTTAATTTAAATACATGATCAGGATATTCGTTATTTTCAAAACCGGGAGGTTGTGA
The DNA here is from genome assembly GCA_948472305.1 of Vicia faba. Lineage (NCBI taxonomy): Eukaryota > Viridiplantae > Streptophyta > Magnoliopsida > Fabales > Fabaceae > Vicia > Vicia faba. Next base: position 181,922,953 of record OX451738.1, on the reverse strand, counting down.
GACATACACTTCTTCATTTATGACTCTGTTAAGAAAGGCATTCTTTACATCCATTTCATAAAGCTTAAAATCTTTTGCATACGCATAAGCGAGCAAAAGACGTATAGCCTCAAGGCGAGCAACTGGAGCATAAGTCTCCTCATAATCAATGCCCTCCTCTTGGTTATACCTTGTGCTACCAAGCATGCTTTATTGCGGGTTATCATTCCGTTTTCATCAAGTTTATTTCTAAAAACCCATTTAGTGCCTATGATATGATGGTCTCGCGGACGAGGGACAAGTTCCCAAACGTCATTTATTTTAAACTGATTTAGCACATCTTGCATGGCCATTAGCCAAAATTCATCAATCAAGGCCTCTTTAGAATTCTTAGGTTCTACTTGTGAAACGAAAGCAAATGATAACAAAAATTACTTATCTTGGAGCGAGTCATTACTCCTTTTGAGATGTCTCCCAATATGTTATCAATGGGATGGTCTTTAGAGGACTTCCAAACTAGTGGAAGATCATTTGCTTCCATTTGCTCTTCATCCTCATCTTTTGAAGGGCTTGTATCTTTTTCTTCCTTATCATCAATAGTTTTGGATTGAACATTTTCTTCAACAGTTTCTTTGAGTATATTTTCAGTAGATACACCTGCACCATCAAGAGAAATACCTTTTCCGACATGTTTCAGATAAGATTCATCAAAAGAGACATGAACTGACTCCTCAACTGTAAGTAGACGTTTATTGTATACCCTATATGATTTGCTTGATTGAGAGTATCCGAGAAAGATACTTTCATCTGCTATGGCATCAAATTTTCCAAGATTTTCTTTTCCATTATTTAAAACAAAACATTTGCAACCGAATACATGAAGATGTTACAAGTTTGGCTTTCTTCCTTTCAAGATTTCATAAGGTGTTTTATCCAAAATTGGACGAATTAATATTCTATTTAAAATATAGCAGGTTGTGCTAATTGCATCAGCCCAGAAATATTTTGGCAATCCACCTTCATTGAGCATAGTTCTTGCTAGCTCCTCTAAGACGCGATTTTTGCGCTCCACAACTCCATTCTGCTGTGGAGTTCGAGGTGCTTAAAAATTATGCTCAATACCATGCTTGTCACAATACTTATTAAAGAGATGGTTTTGAAATTCACCTCCATGATCGCTTCGAATTGCAATTATTTTCAGTTCCATTCTATTTTGAGATAGTTTTGCAAAACTCTTAAAAGCAGAAAAAGTTTCTTTTTGCTATGAAGGAATATAGTCCAAGTAAATCTAGAGTAGTCGTCAACAATAACAAAACCATAATAATTTCCTCCTAAATTTTTTGTTCTAGAGGGTCCAAAAAGGTCCATGTGGATAAGCTCAAGGGGTCGTGAAGTGGAAATCATGTTTTTGGATTTGAAAGAGACCCTTGTTTGCTTTCCCATTTGGCACACATCACATAGGTGATCCTTTGTAAATTTTATCTTTAGAATACCTACTACTAGATCCTTGGATACAACCTTATTAAGCAAATCAAAGTTAACATGTGCTAAGCGTATATGCCAAAGCCATGAATCATCATTCAAGGTGAATAGACACTTAGTGCTTGTTAAGGATACATCAAAAAGGTCAAGCATATAGACATTGTTTACTCTAACGCCCTTAAACACAATATCTTTTTCAGTATTTTCAATTATGCAGCAAGTATTTGTGAAGGTAATTTTATAACCTTTGTCACATAATTGACTAATACTGAGTAAATTGTGTTTAAGCCCCTCTACTAAATGGACATTAGAAATAGTAGTGATAGATGGATTACCTACACTACCTTTACTGAGTATAGCTCCTTTGTTATTGTCTCCATAGGTAACAAATCCTTTCTTCTTTGCCTTGAAGTCAATGAAGAGCGATATGTCACCAGTCATATGCCTTGAACACCTGCTTTGTAAAAACCATCTTCTATCCATGGGTGTGAGGCATTTTTCCTGCAATATCAAAAGAGATAGGTAGGTACCCAATTTTTATTGGGTCCATGTGGGTAAGTGGTAACTTGGTTGCCTTTAGGCCTCCATTGGTAAATTCCTTTAGGAACAAGGAACCTCCTAAACTTGCATTGTTCAATGGTATGTCCAAAGTGACAATAATAATGGCATAAACCATGATGATGATGTATTGTTTTACTTTTGCTCATTGTATCCTTTGCTAATTTTTCAACAAAAGAGTATTTTGAATACGGTGGATTTAATGTTTTGTTAAAAATTTTAGGATCGATTGCAAAAGTAACTTTGGGCTGTAAATCTTTTTCTAATTTGGCATTAAGAGTCCTAACCTCTTGCTGCCAAATATGACAAACTTCACATTCCCTTCTGGGAATACATCCTGTAACATCCTTATCTTTTGAACTTTCTGCAATACTAGCTTTTAGAATTTTTAAGTCTTTTTCAGCTTTTTATACTTTACTCTCGAGAAATGAAAATATTTTTTTATCGGAGGATAATCTCTTAAAGGCATCTTCAGCTTTGTATTGCAGTTTTTCAAAAGCTAACTTTAGTTCAGAAAAGGTCATAGAAGAAAAGTTGTTAGGATATGCTTGTCTTACTTGTTTGTTGTGGTTGTCTTTCTTGTTGTAGAATTGACTTTTTATATGTGCCATCAGACATAAATTTGCACTTTCATCACTACAACTTTAACTATCATCGTCTGATGAATCGCTGTCGCTTTCCCACACAATATAAGCTTTTCTTTGTTTGTTGAACTTCTTTGGTGGACCTTTTTCCTTATCCTTTTTCATCTTTGGACAGTCTGGTTTGTAGTGTCCAACTTTACCACAACTGTAACAAGGTCCTTTACCTCTTTGCTTTTTATTTTCTTCTTGCCTTAGATCTTTGGATTGTTTTCCAAAGCTTATGAGATTCTTATCGGAGTGCTTGATTCCATTCTTTCGGATAAATCTATTGTATCTTCGAACAAAAAATCCCATTTCTTCATCATCAGAATCTTCATCACTAGTTGACCCATTTTCATCTTGCTCTTTGGTTGAGGACTTAGAGCTAGAATTCATTAGAGATATTGACTTCTTCTCACCCTCCCCGTCTTTGTTCCTTTCTTTCTTACTCTTATTTTCGTATTTTTCAAGACTTTACAATTCTTGTTGATGTTCTTCCAGCTTTCGAAACAGAGTTGTAATGGTAAGCGTAGTGAGGTCATTTGCTTCCTTGATAGCTGTTACTTTAGGTTGCCATTCCCTGATAAGACATATCAGAATTTTGTTAGTAGCAATTTCATTGGAAACAGGTTATCCAAGTGCATTTAAACGACTCACAAGATGTACGAATCTCTTCTGCATGTCAGAGACAAATTCTCCTTGCTTCATGCGAAAGAGCTTGAACTCTTGATTGAGTGTATTAATGAGAGATTGTTTAACTTCAGTTTTGCCTTCATGGGCAATTTCTAAAGCGTCCCACATTTCTTTAGCGGATGTGCAGTGAGACACCCTATAATACTCATCAGCATCAAGTGTTGAGATCATCATATTTTTGGCTCTCCAATCGCACGACCATTTCTTTTCATCCATATCATTCCATTGATCCTCGGGTTTAGGTACTATTGCACCTGCATCATTCCTCATGGTGATTTGAAAAGGACCATTTTAAATGGCAGTCCATACATTCCTGTCAATGGAATTTATGTGTACACACATGCAGTCTTTCTAGTAGCCATAGTTTTCACCATTGAAAACAGGAGCTCTATTATACGCCCCATTTGGTTCAAAGGCCATACCGTTACGAGTAGATATAAAGCACCAGCTAACTGGTGCTCTGATACCACTTGTGAGACGGTGTGGCAAGTGATCGAGAGGGGGGGGGGGGGTGAATAGATCACCACTTGTTTTTCAAGGATTTAAAATTGTTTTATCAAAGAGAGTTGAAAGCAGCAAAAATCAATGTCCTGAATCAATTCCGTCTACTTTGAACCGACTTCTAGAAAGATTGACATGTGAAAACTTTGCTGGATTTTTATTAAATGGAATGGATGAATACATAACTCAGAAATCTTGTCGTTTCAATGCACTTATCATAAAACAGTATTTCCAATGAATTTAGAAATATGATAGGAATTTTGTCAAACACTTGGCGTAGCTTGTATAATGATTTAATAGTGGTGGTTTGGTGAAAATGTTTGAGCCACTATGTTTATCATTAGATTGTAAAACTTAGCACGCCAATTGAATTGTAAAATTATAGAATATGTAAAACTGTAAAGAGAAAGAAAAGAGAGAACGATGCACAGGCAGTTTGGTAAGGAAGTTCCCCACAGTCGTCGTCGCGTATGGGTACGTCTCCCTCTCAATTTCACAATCGAAATTGAGAACTTTTATATCAATATGATGAATGTTTGATAGCAAGGTTACACTACACAAAAATACATAAATCCCTATGATCTTATTCTTCTTGTAAGAACCACCACTTGATAAGAGCTGTATCAAGATTCCATGCAAAGTCACCGAACGAACCTCCGCTTCCATGACCTGTTTGTTCAAAATCCTTCTGATTTCCAAACCCCTCGCTACGGCTGAATCCGACTCGTGCGACTGTGACTGACAAAACCCTCAAGAACACACCAGTTCTTGAAGGACAAACCCTCTGGTTTATTTCTTGAAGCTTCCTCTTCAACCTTCAACTCAGCTAGACTTCTTCAATACTCAATTGAACGTTATCTCAAACTGCTTGATCCAATTCAACAAGTATGTTTGATTTTCTTTGTTGTTTATGAATGTAAGATGGTTAAGAAGATGATGAAGATGAAGGAATCAAAAGCTTCTGGTTGCTCACAATTGTTTTTCACATAATCTTCTATGCTTCTATATTCTTTTTATGAACAAAATGCTTGCTTATATTTATAACAGAAAACGGTTAGTCAAAAAAGAAAGTGCATGAGTCGATGCATGTTGGTCATGTGTCGACTCATGTTAGTTACATGTAACAGGATGAGTCGATGCATTTTGTTTTGAGTCGATACAAAAACCTGTTATAGCGTTTTACAGAACCAACACTTTTATACTCGTCGTCACATAATGCATATGTGTTGATACATACTGATTGTAAATTTAACTTTTGAATTACCCATCGACACATAATGCGTATGTGTCGATACATACTGATTGTAATTTTAACTTTTGAATTTAAAACATAGTATGAGTCGACACATGATATTATGTATCGATACATATAAGTTTCAAAATATTTTCCAGGATCATCAGAATGTTTTGTGTCGATACATAAGGTTTTGTATCGATTCATACAAGTATTACAGGGGCATCAAAATATTATGTGTCGATGCATGAAATGTATGTATTGATGCATGCAGTTTTTAGATTTACATTCCAGGGTCATCAAAGAGTTATGTATCGACTCATAAGCTTTTGTATCGATACATAATAGTTTTGAGATAAAAGTCCAGGGACTTCAGAAAGCTATATATTGATACAAAACTTGATGTGTCGACACATAAAGATGCATTATGAGAGAAATGTAATTTTGACTTATTCAAACATGTTATATTATATTTGCAATCATTCAAAATCAATCTATGAAGGGGTTGCTCACAAAAGCCGCTATCAACTTGAGGATCAAATTCTTGAGTGTATTTGGATACTCGTCCTTAGTAATCAGTCAAATCAAAGGAGAATGAGAAATGAAGCATCCTAATCTTATTCCTTACAAAGAGCATGTGTTGACATTGATCCCACACTTTGAAGAAATTACCTTTGAGCACTTTCCACGAGAGGAAAATAAACTAGCAGACGCGCTAACTACTATGTCATCCATGTTAAAGATCAGATGGGATAATGAAGATCCTCAGATCACTATTGAGAGAATGGATGAACCAACATACTATCACGAGATTGGTACTGAAAAAGTAGTGGACAAACCTTGGTTCCATGAAGTAGAAAGATATCTCTAAGCCCAACAGTATCCTGAGGGAGCTTCCGTCAATCATAAGAAGTTCCTAAGAAGGTTCTCTACCAAGGTCTTTCTCAATAATGGAATCCTCTACAAGCGCAATGATGATTCTACCTTGCTTCGGTGTGTAGACAAGAGTGAGGCAGACAAGATTATAGCTGATTTGCATGAAGGTTCCTTTGGAACCTATTCTAGTGGGCATGTTGTGATACGGTGGGAGAACTGACTTGAGGGTTTTGCATTTATCACAAATGTTGCGGTTAGCAAGAGTCGCCACCGACCTTTCTTTTATCCAAAAGGAAAGGTGAAAAATCATAGGAAAGACCTTTGAGATTGTTTCTTGAGTTCAGAGGGTAGATTATGAAAAAGGAAGGTATTAGCACCCTTTTCATCCATGGTTTTCCATGGACTCTTAGTTACTTTCTAGATCACTTTCTTTTGTTTGAAATTGTGCTTTGTGTGGTTTTTGAAAGTATTTGTGTAAAAGAGGCCATTGTTTAGGCAATCTTTGTAATGATTCTCATTCGTAAGAATGTATGCAAAGATGTTGATCTTTTGAAAATGTTTTCAATTTTGTAAGATGTTTGGAAATGTGTGTGTTTGTTTTGAAAATAGCAAAGATATTTGTTTTTAAATTGAGCAAGTAATTAAGAGCAATCTACCTACTCAAATGTCTTTCTTGTTCATTTTCTTTTCCTTTGACATTGTTGTCTTGCCATTGATTTGGTAAGCAACCCTATCTTTGGATGTAAACGGGACGAGCGTGGGTCATCGTATAGCCATGATTAGCAATATTGCAAGGTATCTTAGCATTTTTTGATGGACTAAGATCATTTTGTAAGGCAACTTTGAATAGCGTCATCGAGGGACTATGATCTTATATTTGTTTGTTTTTGCCAAGATACTTTACATGCGTAATATGACCATTTTGTATAAGGCAATCAAGTGGAGTAACCCTAGGTGTGCTTGTGTGTAAGTGTGTCATTTTCATGCTTGATTTTGTCTTGAATTAGGGTTTTCTATTTGATTGATTTTTTATCTTCCCATACAAAACCCTAATTACTAGCATGTTTATATAAAAGCGATAAATTGCGAAATTTAAAGTTACTACGCTATTACAACACTTGTGGGAGAGGGGGTATACAATTTATGAATGGAGATTGCAATAATATAAACCTAATTAATCTATTACAACCAAATTGAATTTATACAAGAATTGAAATATACAAGATGAATTAAATATGCAAGAATATGTGTATGCAAAGAAGATTTTTGTTTGGTTTTTTATGTGAAAAAGTTTTGACCTAAACCTAATTAGAGAAAAATAAATAAATCAAAATTGAATTAACTTAAATCAATTAAGAAAAGAAAATAATTAAGAAAACATTTTTTTGAATAAAACCCTAATTCTATTTGATTAAAAGAAAATAAATTTTTTAAGAAAAAGTATTTTTGTATTTTTTTTGTCTTGAAAATAACATATGGCATTATGAGATATTTTTGGTCTTTTTTATATGAAAATAATTTATTTAATGGGTATGAAGAAAAAATAAATATTAACCTAGTTCTAATTTAATTTACAAGGTTATTTAATAAAAATAGATAATATATAACTAAATAAAAATATTTTTTGTGAGAAAAATAAAATAAAATAAGGAAAAATATAAATCTATCAGTTTTATATTTTTTATGATTTTTAATATTAAGAAAAATATATTTAAGAAAATAAAATGAGAATAAAATAAATAAATAAAATGATAATGGGCCAGGAGTGTCACAAGTAAGAAGGGTGCATGATGTTAGAAAAAAAACCATAGGCCCATGAAGTAGAGGCCCAGCGCTGCAAGAGACCAAAAAAAATGGGAAAAAGTGAGAAAAATACAAATGGCAGCGCGCTGAGGCTCGAACCCGTGACCTCTAGCAATTACGTATGCTGCCTTACCACTGGGGTGGCTGTACATCCATTTATATAAACAAAACCATAAATATATATTAGAAACTGCTTCCTGAATGCAACTTCATCTTCAACCTTGATCCATGGCCGGACCACCTGTATCTTCCTCATTTCTCCATAAAAATGGAAAGTTCAAACATGGAAATTATGGTGTTTCTTCCCACGAGTTCAAACACATAACTTATGTAAACTAAAAGTCAAAGATAAAATCTAATTTTACTGGACCTAATTTGAAACCTAATTTTTACAGAAATTTCAAATCCAAAATTCTCTATACACAGTTAATATAAATGGAAATTATGAACATGGTTAGCTTTAGAGCAAGGATATCTACATCTTGTTTTCATAAATCAGGATCAAATGATGCTTGTATGAAGAGATAGAAGTTTGAGTTTTTACCTCTTGCAGCTAGAATCATGAATGGAGTTTGAGCAAGTTTGGAGAAGGCCTGAGGATCTGTTTAGCTTGCCTGGACCTCCCTGAGTGTATTCCAACCCTTACTTTGTCTTGAAAGTCCATGAATCTTTCTACTCCAGTCAACCTGCAAGGTTGGTATTTGAAAATGGTGGATGGTGATGGAGGAGTTACAGTGAGGGAACAAGGGCATGGATCACTTTGATATCATGTATATTAAGTGTTTGGGTGGTTAAAACTTAATATGCACGAGTGGATTTGGAGATGGCTATGTGAGGTTCAAAACTGTCAAGTTATGGCAGATTCAGAGTTGCAAAGTGTTTGGGAGTGTTTTGGAGTCTTATCCTTCGTGTCTCAACTTGAAAATAGCGTGTCTACTTATAAGCAAAAGGTCTTAAGTCTTGTAACAACTCATATTTCAAAAACTCACATGTTTTGCTTGGTTACTTGTTTTTGAAGCAAGGCTAGCAAGCATGGTTTCAAGGTGTAGTACCAAGCTTGTAGGGGGCTGAGACCTTTAAACATACTTGTTCTGATTGAGTGGAGCGTGTTTGTGCAGAAAAAACAGGTGCAAGGCTCAATGCAAGATGACTTTGCATAAAGCTTGCTTTTCCAAAATGGCAATGTTACCTTTCTCCCAAAAATGGAATTATTCTTGTACAATGCATTCAATGCTTAGCTTAAAGCTTCCAATAACTATGAAAACATTTAATTATGGAGTGAATGTCAAGTTAGAAGCCTGCAAAGTAGGATTTGTTCAGCATGCTTGAGGATTGGATCCAATGTTCTTCACAAAATGGCTTGAAATCCAAGTGACAAATCACCAACTTCATCTCTTCGATTCTCCCTACTCAAGAATGATATCAAGGAGTTCTTGGATATTTTTGAAAGCTTGCAATGTGCTATAAAACTCATCTTTGAATAGCTTTTGAAAATTCCTCTTGGAACCATGTGAAAAATAGCCATGAAGTTAGGTCAAAAATCTGCCTAACTAGGGCAAAATTTCACTAAGTTATTTTTAGTTCATGAGCATGTATTCACAAAATTATATCTTGAGATCTAAGACTTTTTAGGAGAAATTGTGTGAAGGAAAGTTTTAGATTTAATGGATATATACAACTTTCATGTTGGAAGTTTCCTTTGAATCATCTTGCATCATGGTGAAAATTTGGCTCAAAGTTGAGAAAAAATAAGAAATTTTATATAATTTCTAAGTTAAGAAATTTCAACTTTTCAAAACAAAACCTTAAATCCTTGATTTCTTGATGGACAAGTTTCATATTTTGACATGTTTGACGAATTATGACATTTGGCACTTGACTTTGACCAAAAAGTCAAAGTTTGACTTTTCAGTATATAGTTGACTTTTGATCAGTTGATTGAAAAATTCATCTGTCAATCCAATGGATTTGTAATGTTTTGAATCATGTTATAAGGTCAAAATGATGCAATTGAACTCTTGAAATCATGCTTCAAACCAATTGATCATTTTTTAGGCCAAAAATCAGAAATTGTCCTTTCTCAGTCAAAACCCTAATTTTGACCATTTTGCCCTTTTAATGATTTGATCAAATTTCTTGAGGAACTGTGGTCCAAACTTGACCAAATAATACACATGAGTCTAAGATGTTGATGTGGATAAAAAATTATGAAGTTTGACTGTAAGTTGGCCATGGTTGACTTTTTCCCCAATACAGCTGATTTTTAGGTCAACTGTTCAATTGACTGATCAAAAGTGTGATTCAAGACTTGAAACTTGACATGGGTAATCTTAGGGGTCCATAATGATCCTTGAAAGTAATATGAAGAATTGATATTCCAAAAATCCTTGTGCAAACTCAAACCCTAATTTTGGTCATCAGTGCATGAGGAGGTGTCTTGAGCTGGTCAAACCCTAATGCAGTCTTGAGTCAAAGAGATCTTGTGAGAAAATAATTGATAAGTGAGAGGGAAAATTTTAGGGTACAACATATGCGATGGCTAAAAAGATCCTACGGGCAGGATACTATTGGTCCACTATGGAAGAAGACTGTTATTAGCATTCACGAACTTGCCACAAATTCCAGATCTATGCTGATAAAGTACATGTGCCTCCGGTTCCTCTAAACGTCTTGATTGCTCCTTGGCCGTTTGCAATGCAGGGCATTGACATGATTGGAGAGATTAGACCTAAAGCTTCTAATGGGCATCACTTCATCCTCGTCGCCATTGATTACTTCACGAAGTGGGTCGAGGCAGCTTCATTTGCTCCTGTTACCAAGAACGTTGTGGTCCGATTCATCAGACATAACCTCATATGTCGGTACGGTATTCCAAAAAGAATCATCACGTATAATGGTACCAATCTCAATAATACTATGATCACTAAGCTCTGCACGCAATTCAAGATCCAGCATCATAACTCTTCTCCATACCGACCAAAGATGAATGGCGCTGTAGAAGCTGCTAATAAAAACATCAAGAAGATCATACAGAAGATGACGATGACATACAAAGACTGGCATGAGATGTTACCATTTGCTCTTCATGGTTACTGCACCACAATGCACACATCAACAGGGGCAACTCCTTTCTCTTTGGTATACGGTATTGAAGTAGTCCTGCCCATAGAATTCCAGATCCCTTCCTTAAGAATCATAAAGGATGCAGGGGTGAGCGAAGACGAATGGGTTCAGAATCGACTTGACCAATTAAACCTGATTAATGAGAAGAGGCTCGCGACTGTCTGTCACGGTCAAATGTACCAAAAACGTATGATTAAAGCTTTTAACAAGAAGGTGAGACGTCAGGTATATCAGGCTGGGGATCTGGTAATCAAGCGCATCATACTGCCACAGGGTGATCCTAGGGGAAAATGGATTCTCATATATGAAGGGCCATTTGTGATCAAGAACATATTTTCTGGTGCAGACATGATCTTAACCACTATAGACGCTGACGACCTTCTGCACCCTGTAAACGTGGACATAGTTAAAAGATACTACGCATGAACAAAGACCCGCTAGGTTGACTGGCCTAGGCAAAAATAAGGGCATCCTGGCGAACCAAAAGGGTTCGGGAAAAAAATTAGGGATATACATGAAAAAAAATCTGTATACCCGGCAAGTCGAAAACCTGAAAAGGCGGCTTGGGCAAAAAAAGGGTATCCTGGCGGACTGAAAACCTGAAAGGGCGGTCCAGACAAAAGTTTGGTATTTAAAGCGTATAACTATATCCCGTTGGATCACTTTACAGCCAATCTTCAATATCAGCTATCAAGCTCAAACGGTACTAATCGATCCAATTAGCTTTGGACAAGCAGCGAAAGAGATGAGACACTCAAAGACATAAAGGCAATAGTAGAATCGGAACCCATTAGGATCATTTCACATAGCTGTTTTTCTTTGTATACTATTTTGTATAGTTTCCATTCTTACAACGACATTCTCTTACTAGGATGTTCGTCTCCTTCTACAAAAACGCTTCTTCAAAATTAATACAAAACTATTCCTTTGAAAGTGTAAAACTATCTGTTTTTATTTTTCTGTTTTGTTTGCAAAGTGTCTAGTGATTATTTTTGAACATATGAATTTGAATGTGATTATTGTTTAAAAATATACACATAAAAAACAAAAAGACGGTTACTAATGGCTTTAAGAAACGGTATAATATCTAAGGGCCACACAGACAATCCCCGCAGATATTTCCTCCAGCCGATACCTTCTCTAGCAGGTACAGAGGTAGAGACATCCTACTACAAGGTCACTTCCATATTCTCAGTATACAACCTAATGATGTAATGTGTTCTCATATCCCCGACAGAGCAAGAATCTCTAAATTACTCCTCCAACAAAAGATTCCCCAGTGAAGTCGCCAAGCTTCTCAGGATTCCCCAGCAGGATTTCCACAAAATCCCCAAGCAGTTCATGGAGCTTCCCTTCCCCAACAGGGTTTATTTCTCTAACAACGAAAATTCATCTCCCAGCATTTCAAACTTCAAACTAAACCTGAAGACCTACACTCTTCATCCCCAGCTGCAATCAGGGATTTTTTCCCTAGTTCAACAACACTGCAGTAGAACAACTGACACATTCATACATTGCACTCATACATAATTTTACAAACATCACAACATATGCAACACAAATGTATATATCACAATCTCATTTATTTTGAGAGCATCATGCAATTCATACATCATGACATTGCATGAAACTAACTTTACCTTTTCAGGTCAAATTCGTAGACATACGAATACTATCAACTTATACAACAGGTCAAAGATTAATGCCCGAAACCAGACGGGGAAACTATCTACACGACCAATTGGTATGAACTCCCGAAGCAAGACGGGTTTACCAACAACTATAGCAGGCCACTGATTAATGCCCGAAACCAGACGGATAACTATCTATGTGACCAATGTTGCCAAGTCCCAGATTAATACCTGTAACAAGCCAGGACAACTATCTATGGACGACCGATTGTAGATTGAAGATTAATACTTGTAGAAAGCCAGGAAAACTATCTTTCTTTCTCGGTTCAGAGGTTAATAACTAAAACCAGACATGACAACTATCTCAACGACGAACAAAAACAAAGTTCCAGATTTATACCTGTAACAAGCCAGGACAACTATCTGTGGATGACTGATTGTAGGTTAATACCTGTAATAAGCCAGGAAAGCTATTTACATGAGCAGACTGAAGATTAATATCTGTAACAAGCCAGGAAAATTATATTTCCTTCTCAGGTCAGAGATTAATACCTGAAACCAACCAGGACGACTATCTCAATGACCGCAAATTTTCAAGTTCCAGATTAACACCTGAAACCAGCCAGGACAACTATCTGTGAACAACTGATTTTTAGATTAATACTTGAAACCAGACAGGAAAACTATCTACATGACCAAATGAAGCAATCTTACACGGGTTTCTTCTCATGATTTCCAGATGCAGTCTAACACACACTCATCCTGAAGCAGCCCCACACAGGTTCCTTCTCATATATCTCCAGATGCAGTCTAACACGGACTCATCCTGAAACATCCCTACACAAGCTCTTTCTAATAGCTTTCCAGATAACGGTTAATTCCATTATCCATAGCAAGTTACCATGAAGCCTGGATTTCAACCAGAAAACAGAAATCTTTTATCTCTATAGAGATAACTCCTCAGTAGAGTCTTGGACAACTAAATCTCCTAGGATACATTCCCTATAAATATTTCCTCAAGCGGGAGAATAACGGAAACCCATATTCCCCAGCGGAATCCTCCTCATACAACAGGAAAAGGGATCCCCCACGAAGGGACCTCTTATGAAGTCAACATCTACTCTGGAAGGAATATTTAAGCCCATCTCCGATGACTCTCCGTCATATTCTCTAAATGTCATCTGTAAGTCCATTCCCGACATCACCAACCATCGGTGTTACTCCAAGCGAGTGCAAATTTCTGGGCACTCTAGTGATCAACCATCTTCCACCTTCAGATCACGAAAAGCAGATAAGCCAATCTAAATCCTCAGGTTTAAAAGGATTAAACAGGGGCAGCTGTTGTACCCCAAAATTTTCCCTCACATTTTTACTCAAGACATGCTCATTGAGGTTCCCAATTTCTCAAGGTTGACTAAGAATTGATCAGACAAGTTCTGCTCCTAAGTGTAGCGGTAGAAATGTTTAATACTAAGCCATTGAATTGACTAGACTTGTACAAATCAAAATAAAAATCGCCACCGCACTTTAATGTTTCCAAAGGAATGGGAAAAGAGCGAATAACCCAAAAGAGGGGGAAAGATTCTAGGTAAGGGGGTTGGTTATGCAAAGGGAAGGTATTAGCACCCTAAACATCTACGGTACTCCGCAGGAACCTCTTTGAAAAATCTGTATATTTTGTCTATAAAATATGTTGTATATAAAATGGATGGTGGAGGTGAGAAAAGAAATATATTTTTTATGATTTTTTGCACTCGTCGCGGTTGCGAACCTTTAGTGCCTACGTTCCACCTTTCATGCAATAGGGGATCAGGGTACACGTAGTTCCTCTTTTAAAAATTTGAAACACAAGTGTGTTGGTTGATTTTAAGAGATAAGACATCATCGTCATTGTCCGTGTGGAAAACATACTTACTACCCACAATCATGAGAAAGGAGAATTTGCATCATCTCAAAGTGGAGGATATGGCTTGGATTTTAAAATCAACAATGCCTAACTCAACACCCAAGTGGAAAATATCTCACTTCACTACATATTGTAGAAGTATAGTTGTTTGCATCACTACAAGGATTGACAAGAGTTTAATCTTTTGAGAAAAGTTTAAAGATAAAATCCAAAGTGGCAAAATGGTTTGAAATGAGATTGATTGACTTTTAGTCTTATCACAAAAATGTCAAGGTATTATTAAATTGATTGAAGTTTATTTATGAAAATATTTTGAAAATGCATGGACATGAGTCCAAGTTTATTATGAAAGTGGTTCAAGTTTAGAAACAAGAAGAGCTTTCAAAAAGAGGGAGAAGATTTTTGAAATTAAAGAAGATGGGAGGAGAAGAAGAGACTATCCTAAAGCATAAGGTAAAAGATAAAGAGAAGAACCATCTAACCAACAAGAAGCCAATACTTGACATTATGAGTCAAGATAGAATTCCCATTCTTTGGATTGAAACCAAGCAAGCAAAGATACTAGACCTCTTGAGAGAGCCAAACTTCAAGCATATTAAGTATTCACAAAAATTGGGCAGAGTAACAGTTGTATGCGGGTGAATTCCAGATTACAAACCAAGAGTGTAATCACAATAACCTGCACACAAAACAAACAAACAAACCAATGTCTTGAGGTAAACCTCAAGAACTCCAGACAAAATATCAATTAAGGTCCAAGGTCTCCAACATAGGCCAAGGTTTCTAATCCTAAGTCCAAGAAGTCCAACACTCCACCATGCCAAGGATAGTAACCAAATAGTCCAAGTATCATTAAAGATTTTTATGGTTTATGTTGATTATTAAGTATCTTCAAAAAGAAAAGAAAAGCTCAAGTGAGCAAAATAAAAATGACATAAAAGTAAATGCTCAAGTGAGCAAAGATGAAAATAGCATGAAATGTAAATGCTAAAGTAAAGAGTACATAAAGCATAAAAACTAAAAGCATAAAGTAAAGAGCATAAAATAAAGTCAATTGTTAGACATTAGTGGTTAGTTGGATGACCATCTTGAAACTTGCATTTGGAACTCATTAGAGGATTGGTAGAATCAAAGCCTCCACACAACAAGTTGCATTTGCTTTTTGTCAAGTATACCATCCATTTAATAAACTCTCAAGGCAACATTTAATGATCATCGACGTTTAAATGATCTGCATTGACCAAAAATGATGAAGATCCATTAGAGGATTGGTAGAACCAAAGCCTCCACACAATGAATCTCAAGGTTATTGGATCAAAGGGATCAAATTAACATACTTGGGCTTGCAAACAGAGGTTTGGGCCACGAATGATCATTTATTCGAATCGGGACAAAAATTAGCGCTATGTTAAGCAATCGTAAATGGACTTATGTAGAAGTCGCACCTATTTTGAGGCCGGTCAATAGAAATCTATGTACTTCATATTTGGATAAATGATATAGAGATCATCACCCATTAACATGTAGCACAATTAAAAAAGAAATGGATAAGATGAAGAGGGATGGGAATGATAATCTAATTTGGATCACTATCTTAAATTTCTTTCATCTTTAAATTCAATCACTCATCTAGCTAGATTAAAGCACTAAACATATCATTAATCCAAAGCACCAAGAATGAATTAAATAATTAACTCTTTGATAGATTTGAATTGATGAACATTTATCCAACTTCATCTACACCGCAAAGTCCATTGAATTTAAAGAGAAATTGGACATTTAAAATTGTAATCCAAATTATCCATCAAAGAGAGTGAGCAGAAAAAATATTTGAGTCAAAACAGCCCCAAAATAAGGCAGAAAAAGTATTTTTGGCACTGTTACAATCAATTGTGCTTAGACAGCAACCATTTGCATCAGTGCAGTTTTTTTTCAAATCAATTTTCTGTGACAATCATTTGCAATGTTACAACAATTGATTGCAACCTGTTAAAATCAGTAGAAAACAACATTTGAAGGATCAAATTCTTGTTCCAACTTTTCATCAAACACCTTATGATCATGGATCCAATTGAGCATGAAAATTCCATTAAATTATGAGAAAATAGTACTAATTGAATCATAAAACAGTTCTCAATGAATCAAAACCAGAAATCCATAAGAGATCACATTGTGAAAGATGATGATCCAACTTACCAAAGGTAGAATTAGAGAATTATCAAACAACTTCCAGAATTTGCTTCAATTTAACCACAAGAATCAATTACCAAAGCTTAAATTTAGAGAATTGATGAAGAAAAATTATTTGGATGAAGGTTTAGCTCAAAGATTAGTAAGCTTAAATGCAAAGCTTACTATCCTTTTTTTGAAAGTGGAGCTTTGAGTGAATTTGGTAGATGGAGAGAATTGAGAGATTTTTTAGCAAAATGAGTTTGGCTATCAAAAGCTTCTCATTTGAATGAAATGAGGTCTCTATTTATAGAGTTTAGGATTGGGATTAGTGGTAATTTGGTAATTTATTCTTGGAGCCAAAAATTGAATTAATGATATAATTTTCAAATTATGCAGAAAAATTGGAGCCAAAAAGATGACAGTTTTGAAATTACTGGCATTTTTTTTCAAAAATCACGTGTGTTTTGCTGCTATGAGTCGACACAAGAGTCGTATGCGTCGACACACTCTAGTTGTATAATACAGCATGAGTCGACGCAAGCTTCTATGGATCGATTCAAGTTGCCTTTTCAACTCAATACATAATCAATCAATTTGCATGAGTCGACGCAAGCTTCTATGGGTCGATACAAGCTGTTATTTCAACACAATACATAATCAATAAATTTGCATGAGTCGACACATAACATGTAAGTGTCGACACATGCTAGTTATACAAAACAGGATGAGTCGACACAAGCCTCTATGGGTCGATGCAAGCTGCTTTTGTCAGCACATTACATAATTCATTGTCTTGCATGGGTCGACACATAACACATATGTGTCGACACATACTAAATTTTTTTGATTTTTGAAGGATAAAAATACACTTTTTTTCAAAGATTTGCACGATACACTCTGTGCAATTGATTGCACTATGGAAGCAATTGATTGTACAGGAAAACAAAAATGAAAAATTTTAATTATTATTATTTTTCTTTGCAAATAGAGATTTTAGGGAAATAATATCGGAAAACCTTATTTGTCGGATGCTTTAAATCGGTACCTACAAAACACAAATATGCAAAAGCAAAGACAAATATTTTTTGTATTTTGGTTAGAGGGAAATTACCAACACATATACAAAATAAACAACTAAGGTGTTTGGAGATTCCTCAAGAGAAAACATAAAGATAGGAGATAGAAAAAGAGGAAGAACCAACCCTAATGTGATTTTTTTATGATCAAGTTGACATGATACGATATGGGAATCTTAGGGGGGAAAATTGGGGTACAACATCTGCCCTTATTTAAGTTTCTTCTATCCGGGGATACGAATGTTAAAAATCATTGTGTCGACGCGATCAAAGATACTTAAATATAAAATAAATAAAAACCCTATTTTTTGCCCTAAGATGCCATGCAATGCTTATGAGCATGAATGCATATGAACAAATTCAAAGAGACGCAAAACACCATTTGGGATGTAGCAAAGGAGACAATGATCAAAAGAGACACTCGACCAGCAAAATAAATCACCGGTGGACCCAAAGAACTGAATCAGAGAGGATAGTAGGATGGTCAAAGGACACACCAACTTCTACTGAAGGCGAAGCTACCAACGTTCACTGAAGGCAGAGAGGAAGATAACAAACATCGACGTTCACTGCTGATGGTCTATCAAATTTCACTGAAGGTAGAAAGAGAATATACCATATCAGCGCCATTCACTAATGATGAACTACCAACGTTCACTGAGGGTAGCAAAAAGATAACAAACATCGAAGTTCACTGCCGATGGTCTACCAACTTTCACTGAAGGTAGAAAGAGAATATATCATATCACCTCCGTTCACTGACGATGAACTACCAACATTCACTAAGGCTAGCAAAAAGATAACAAACATCGACGTTCACTACCGATGGTCTACCAACTTTCACTGAAGATAGAAAGAGAATATATCATATCACTATCGTTCACTGACGATGAACTACCATCGTTCACTGAGGGTAGCAAAAAGATAAAAGCATCGACGTTCACTTCCGATGGTCTACCAACTTTCACTGAAGGTAGAAAGAGAATATACCATATCACCTCCGTTCGCTGACGATGAACTACCAACATTCACTGAGGCTAGCAAAAAGATAACAAACATCGATGTTCACTACCGATGGTCTACCAATTTCACTGAGGGTAGAAAGAGAATATATCATATCAGCGCCGTTCACTGACGATGAATTACCAACATTCACTGAAGTTAACAAAAAGATAACAAACATCGACGTTCACTGCCAATGGTCTACCAACTTTCACTGAAGGTAGAAAGAGAATATATCATATTACTGCCGTTCACTGACCATGAACTACCAACGTTCACTGAGGCTAGTAAAAAGATAACAAACATCGACGTTCACTACCGATGGTCTACCAACTTTCATTGAGGATAGAAAGAGAATATACCATATCACCTCCGTTCACTGACGATGAACTACCAACGTTCACTGAAGATAACAAAAAGATAACAAACATCGACGTTCACTGCCGATGGTCTACCAACTTTCACTGAAGGTAGAAAGAGAATATATCATATCACCGCCGTTCACTGTCAATGAACTACCAACGTTCACTGAAGATAACAAAAAGATAACAAACATCGACGTTCATTGTCGATGGTCTACCAACTTTCACTAAAGGTAGAAAGAGAATATATCATATCACTTCCGTTCACTGACCATGAACTACCAACGTTCACCGAGGCTAGCAAAAAGATAACAAACATCGACGTTCACTACCGATGGTCTACCAACTTTCACTGAGGGTAGAAAGAGAATATATCATATCACCGCCGTTCACTGACGATGAACTACCAACATTCACTGAAGATAACAAAAAGATAACAAACATTGACATTCACTGCCGATGGTCTACCAACTTTCACTGAAGGTAGAAAGAGAATATATCATATCACTGCCGTTCACTGACCATGAACTACCAACGTTCACTGAAGGTTGCAAAAAGATAACAAACACCGACGTTCACTGCCGATGGTCTACCAACATTCACTGAAGGTAGAAAGAGAATATATCATATCACCACCGTTCACTGATGATCAACTACCAACGTTTACTAAGGGTAGAAAAAAGATAAAAAACATCGACGTTCACTGCCGATGGTCTACCAACTTTCACTGAAGGTAGAAAGAGAATAGACCATATCACCTCCGTTCACTGACGATGAACTACCAACGTTCACTGAGGGTAGCAAAAAGATAAAAAACATTGATGTTCACTGCCGATGGTCTACCAACTTTCACAGAAGGTCGAAAGAGAATATATCATATCACCGTCGTTCACTGGCGATGAACTACCAACGTTCACTGAGGGTAGCAAAAAGATAACAAACATCGACGTTCACTGCCGATGGTCTACCAAATTTCACTGAAGGTAGAAAAAGAATATATCATATCACTGCTGTTCACTGACGATGAACTACCAACGTTCACTGAGGGTAGCAAAAAGATAACAAACATCGACGTTCACTACCGATGGTCTACCAACTTTCACTGAAGGTAGAAAGAGAATATATCATATCATTGCCGTTCACTGACGATGAACTACCAACATTCACTGAAGATAGCAAAAAGATAACAAACAACGACGTTCATTGCCGATGGTCTACCAACTTTTATTGAAGATAGAAAGAGAATATATCATATCACTGTCGTTCACTGACGATGAACTACCATCATTCACTGAGGGTAGCAAAAAGATAAAAGCATCGACGTTCACTTCCGATGGTCTACCAACTTTCACTGAAGGTAGAAAGAGAATATACCATATCACCTCCGTTCGCTGACGATGAACTACCAACATTCACTGAGGCTAGCAAAAAGATAACAAACATCGATGTTCACTACCGATGGTCTACCAATTTCACTGAGGGTAGAAAGAGAATATATCATATCAGCGCCGTTCACTGACGATGAATTACCAACATTCACTGAAGATAACAAAAAGATAACAAACATCGACGTTCACTGCCAATGGTCTACCAACTTTCACTGAAGGTAGAAAGAGAATATATCATATTACTGTCGTTCACTAACCATGAACTACCAACGTTCACTGAGGCTAGTAAAAAGATAACAAACATCGACGTTCACTACCGATGGTCTACCAACTTTCATTGAGGATAGAAAGAGAATATACCATACCACCTCCGTTCACTGACGATGAACTACCAACAATCACTGAAGATAACAAAAAGATAACAAACATCGACGTTCACTGCCGATGGTCTACCAACTTTCACTGAAGGTAGAAAGAGAATATATCATATCACCGCCGTTCACTGACCATGAACTACCAACGTCCACTGAAGATAACAAAAAGATAACAAACATCGACGTTCATTGTCGATGGTCTACCAACTTTCACTAAAGGTAGAAAGAGAATATATCATATCACTGCCGTTCACTGACCATGAACTACCAACGTTCACTGAGGCTAGCAAAAAGATAACAAACATCGACGTTCACTACCGATGGTCTACCAACTTTCACTGAGGGTAGAAAGAGAATATATCATATCAACGCCGTTCACTGACGATGAACTACCAACATTCACATAAGATAACAAAAAGATAACAAACATCGACATTCACTGCCGATGGTCTACCAACTTTCACTGAAGGTAGAAAGAGAATATATCATATCACTGCCGTTCACTGACCATGAACTACCAACGTTCACTGAAGGTCGCAAAAAGATAACAAACACCGACGTTCACTGCCGATGGTCTACCAACATTCACTGAAGGTAGAAAGAGAATATATCATATCACCGCCGTTCACTGATGATGAACTACCAACGTTTACTAAGGGTAGCAAAAAGATAACAAACATCGACGTTCACTGCCGATGGTCTACCAACTTTCACTGAAGGTAGAAAGAGAATAGACCATATCACCTCCGTTCACTGACGATGAACTACCAACGTTCACTGAGGGTAGCAAAAAGATAAAAAACATCGATGTTCACTGCCGATGGTCTACCAACTTTCACAGAAGGTCGAAAGAGAATATATCATATCACCGTCGTTCACTGACGATGAACTACCAACGTTCACTGAGGGTAGCAAAAAGATAACAAACATCGACGTTCACTGCCGATGGTCTACCAAATTTCACTGAAGGTAGAAAAAGAATATATCATATCACTGCTGTTCATTGACGATGAACTACCAACGTTCACTGAGGGTAGCAAAAAGATAACAAACATCAACGTTCACTACCGATGGTCTACCAACTTTCACTGAAGGTAGAAAGAGAATATATCATATCATTGTCGTTCACTGACGATGAACTACCAACATTCACTGAAGATAGCAAAAAGATAACAAACATCGACGTTCATTGCCGATGGTCTACCAACTTTTATTGAAGATAGAAAGAGAATATATCATATCACTGTCGTTCACTGACGATGAACAACCATCGTTCACTGAGGGTAGCAAAAAGATAAAAGCATCGACGTTCACTTCCGATGGTCTACCAACTTTCACTGAAGGTAGAAAGAGAATATACCATATCACCTCCGTTCGCTGACGATGAACTACCAACGTTCACTGAGGCTAGCAAAAAGATAACAAACATCGATGTTCACTACCGATGGTCTACCAATTTCACTGAGGGTAGAAAGAGAATATATCATATCAGCGCCGTTCACTGACGATGAATTACCAACATTCACTGAAGATAACAAAAAGATAACAAACATCGACGTTCACTGCCAATGGTCTACCAACTTTCACTGAAGGTAGAAAGAGAATATATCATATTACTGCCGTTTACTGACCATGAACTACCAACGTTCACTGAGGCTAGTAAAAAGATAACAAACATCGACGTTCACTACCGATGGTCTACCAACTTTCATTGAGGATAGAAAGAGAATATACCATACCACCTCCGTTCACTGACGATGAACTACCAACGTTCACTGAAGATAACAAAAAGATAACAAACATCGACGTTCACTGCCGATGGTCTACCAACTTTCACTGAAGGTAGAAAGAGAATATATCATATCACCGCCGTTCACTGACCATGAACTACCAACGTCCACTGAAGATAACAAAAAGATAACAAACATCGACGTTAATTGTCGATGGTCTACCAACTTTCACTAAAGGTAGAAAGAGAATATATCATATCACTGCCGTTCACTGACCATGAACTACCAACGTTCACTGAGGCTAGCAAAAAGATAACAAACATCGACGTTCACTACCGATGGTCTACCAACTTTCACTGAGGGTAGAAAGAGAATATATCATATCACCGCCGTTCACTGACGATGAACTACCAACATTCACTGAAGATAACAAAAAGATAACAAACATCGACGTTCACTGCCGATGGTCTACCAACTTTCACTGAAGGTAGAAAGAGAATATATCATATCACCGCCGTTCACTGACCATGAACTACCAACGTCCACTGAAGATAACAAAAAGATAACAAACATCGACGTTCATTGTCGATGGTCTACCAACTTTCACTAAAGGTAGAAAGAGAATATATCATATCACTGCCGTTCACTGACCATGAACTACCAACGTTCACTGAGGCTAGCAAAAAGATAACAAACATCAACGTTCACTACCGATGGTCTACCAACTTTCACTGAGGGTAGAAAGAGAATATATCATATCAACGCCGTTCACTGACGATGAACTACCAACATTCACATAAGATAACAAAAAGATAACAAACATCGACATTCACTGCCGATGGTCTACCAACTTTCACTGAAGGTAGAAAGAGAATATATCATATCACTGCCGTTCACTGACCATGAACTACCAACGTTCACTGAAGGTCGCAAAAAGATAACAAACACCGACGTTCACTGCCGATGGTCTACCAACATTCACTGAAGGTAGAAAGAGAATATATCATATCACCGCCGTTCACTGATGATGAACTACCAACGTTTACTAAGGGTAGCAAAAAGATAACAAACATCGACGTTCACTGCCGATGGTCTACCAACTTTCACTGAAGGTAGAAAGAGAATAGACCATATCACCTCCGTTCACTGACGATGAACTACCAACGTTCACTGAGGGTAGCAAAAAGATAAAAAACATCGATGTTCACTGCCGATGGTCTACCAACTTTCACAGAAGGTCGAAAGAGAATATATCATATCACCGTCGTTCACTGACGATGAACTACCAACGTTCACTGAGGGTAGCAAAAAGATAACAAACATCGACGTTCACTGCCGATGGTCTACCAAATTTCACTGAAGGTAGAAAAAGAATATATCATATCACTGATGTTCATTGACGATGAACTACCAACGTTTACTGAGGGTAGCAAAAAGATAACAAACATCAACGTTCACTACCGATGGTCTACCAACTTTCACTGAAGGTAGAAAGAGAATATATCATATCATTGTCGTTCACTGACGATGAACTACCAACATTCACTGAAGATAGCAAAAAGATAACAAACATCGACGTTCATTGCCGATGGTCTACCAACTTTTATTGAAGATAGAAAGAGAATATATCATATCACTGTCGTTCACTGACGATGAACAACCATCGTTCACTGAGGGTAGCAAAAAGATAAAAGCATCGACGTTCACTTCCGATGGTCTACCAACTTTCACTGAAGGTAGAAAGAGAATATACCATATCACCTCCGTTCGCTGACGATGAACTACCAACGTTCACTGAGGCTAGCAAAAAGATAACAAACATCGATGTTCACTACCGATGGTCTACCAATTTCACTGAGGGTAGAAAGAGAATATATCATATCAGCGCCGTTCACTGACGATGAATTACCAACATTCACTGAAGATAACAAAAAGATAACAAACATCGACGTTCACTGCCAATGGTCTACCAACTTTCACTGAAGGTAGAAAGAGAATATATCATATTACTGCCGTTCACTAACCATAAACTACCAACGTTCACTGAGGCTAGTAAAAAGATAACAAACATCGACGTTCACTACCGATGGTCTACCAACTTTCATTGAGGATAGAAAGAGAATATACCATACCACCTCCGTTCACTGACGATGAACTACCAACGTTCACTGAAGATAACAAAAAGATAACAAACATCGACGTTCACTGCCGATGGTCTACCAACTTTCACTGAAGGTAGAAAGAGAATATATCATATCACCGCCGTTCACTGACCATGAACTACCAACGTCCACTGAAGATAACAAAAAGATAACAAACATCGACGTTCATTGTCGATGGTCTACCAACTTTCACTAAAGGTAGAAAGAGAATATATCATATCACTGTCGTTCACTGACCATGAACTACCAACGTTCACTGAGGCTAGCAAAAAGATAACAAACATCGACGTTCACTACCGATGGTCTACCAACTTTCACTGAGGGTAGAAAGAGAATATATCATATCAACGCCGTTCACTGACGATGAACTACCAACATTCACTGAAGATAACAAAAAGATAACAAACATCGACATTCACTGCCGATGGTCTACCAACTTTCACTGAAGGTAGAAAGAGAATATATCATATCACTGCCGTTCACTGACCATGAACTACCAACGTTCATTGAAGGTCGCAAAAAGATAACAAACACCAACGTTCACTGCCGATGGTCTACCAACATTCACTGAAGGTAGAAAGAGAATATATCATATCACCGCTGTTCACTGATGATGAACTACCAACGTTTACTAAGGGTAGCAAAAAGATAACAAACATCGACGTTCACTGCCGATGGTCTACCAACTTTCACTGAAGGTAGAAAGAGAATAGACCATATCACCTCCGTTCACTGACGATGAACTACCAACGTTCACTTAGGGTAGCAAAAAGATAAAAAAACATCGATGTTCACTGCCGATGGTCTACCAACTTTCACAGAAGGTCGAAAGAGAATATATCATATCACCGTCGTTCACTGACGATGAACTACCAACGTTCACTGAGGGTAGCAAAAAGATAACAAACATCGACGTTCATTGTTGATGGTCTACCAAATTTCACTGAAGGTAGAAAAAGAATATATCATATCACTGTTGTTCACTGACGATGAACTACCAACGTTCACTGAGGGTAGCAAAAAGATAACAAACATCGACGTTCACTACCGATGGTCTACCAGCTTTCACTGAAGGTAGAAAGAGAATATATCATATCATTGCCGTTCACTGATGATGAACTACCAACATTCACTGAAGATAGCAAAAAGATAACAAACATCGACGTTCATTGCCGATGGTCTACCAACTTTTATTGAAGATAGAAAGAGAATATATCATATCACTGTCGTTCACTGACGATGAACTACCATCGTTCACTGAGGGTAGAAAAAAGATAAAAGCATCGACGTTCACTTCCGATGGTCTACCAACTTTCACTGAAGGTAGAAAGAGAATATACCATATCACCTCTGTTCGCTGACGATGAACTACCAACGTTCACTGAGGCTAGCAAAAAGATAACAAACATCGATGTTCACTACCGATGGTCTACCAATTTCACTGAGGGTAGAAAGAGAATATATCATATCAGCGCCGTCCACTGACGATGAATTACCAACATTCACTGAAGATAACAAAAAGATAACAAACATCGACGTTCACTGCCAATGGTCTACCAACTTTCACTGAAGGTAGAAAGAGAATATATCATATTACTGCCGTTTACTGACCATGAACTACCAAAGTTCACTGAGGCTAGTAAAAAGATAACAAACATCGACGTTCACTACCAATGGTCTACCAACTTTCATTGAGGATAGAAAGAGAATATACCATATCACCTCCGTTCACTGACGATGAACTACCAACGTTCACTGAAGATAACAAAAAGATAACAAACATCGACGTTCACTGCCGATGGTCTACCAACTTTCACTGAAGGTAGAAAGAGAATATATCATATCACTGCCGTTCACTGACCATGAACTACCAACGTTCACTGAAGATAACAAAAAGATAACAAACATCGACGTTCATTGTCGATGGTCTACCAACTTTCACTAAAGGTAGAAAGAGAATATATCATATCACTGTCGTTCACTGACCATGAACTACCAACGTTCACTGAGGCTAGCAAAAAGATAACAAACATCGACGTTCACTACCGATGGTCTACCAACTTTCACTGAGGGTAGAAAGAGAATATATCATATCACCGCCGTTCACTGACGATGAACTACCAACATTCACTGAAGATAACAAAAAGATAACAAACATCGACATTCACTGCCGATGGTCTACCAACTTTCACTGAAGGTAGAAAGAGAATATATCATATCACTGCCGTTCACTGACCATGAACTACCAACGTTCACTGAAGGTCGCAAAAAGATAACAAACACCGACGTTCACTGCCGATGGTCTACCAACATTCACTGAAGGTAGAAAGAGAATATATCATATCACCGCCGTTCACTGATGATGAACTACCAACGTTTACTAAGGGTAGCAAAAAGATAAAAAACATCGACGTTCACTGCCGATGGTCTACAAACTTTCACTGAAGGTAGAAAGAGAATAGACCATATCACCTCCGTTCACTGACGATGAACTACCAACGTTCACTAAGGGTAGCAAAAAGTCAAAAAACATCGATGTTCACTGCCGATGGTCTACCAACTTTCACAGAAGGTCGAAAGAGAATATATCATATCACCGTCGTTCACTGACGATGAACTACCAACGTTCACTGAGGGTAGCAAAAAGATAACAAACATCGACGTTCACTGCCGATGGTCTACCAAATTTCACTGAAGGTAGAAAAAGAATATATCATATCACTGCTGTTCACTGACGATGAACTACCAACATTCACTGAGGGTAGCAAAAAGATAACAAACATCGACGTTCACTACCGATGGTCTACCAACTTTCACTGAAGGTAGAAAGAGAATATATCATATCATTGCCGTTCACTAACGATGAACTACCAACATTCACTGAAGATAGCAAAAAGATAACAAACATCAACGTTCATTGCCTATGGTCTACCAACCTTTATTGAAGATAGAAAGAGAATATATCATATCACCGCTGTTCACTGACGATGAACTACCAACGTTCATTGAAGATAGCAAAAAGATAACAAACATCAACATTCACTGTCGATGGTCTACCAACTTTCACTGAAGGTAGAAAGAGAATATACCATATCACCGCCGTTCACTGATGATGAACTACCAACGTTCACTGAGGGTAGCAAAAGGATAATAAGTTTCCCCAAGATTCTGGTGTTTTGCCTAGAACGGGTCTCAACTTCTTCTTTAACCGAGGCATTCCGCCTGGAAAGGATAAAACATAAGCTGTCTCAAATAAAGAGACTTGATATTTGTGGTCACGGAGGATTGTAAAAGGAAATGACTTTTTGGGCAAGAGGTATGGCTTACTGGGGAGATGCCATGTTATTCCTGCTGAGGAGATAAAGTCTTCTCGTGCAAAATAAATGCACAAACTAAAACTCAAAGTTTTCAGAAATCCAAAGTAAATAATATTATCATGTAACCACAGATCCAAACCAGAAATAAGCTGGAGACAGACAGTCAACGAAGATACATCCTTTGAGAAATAAACTCAAGAGGGAAAACCGAATCCATCTAAGCAAGGAGCTTTGCAGGAAGACCAGAGAAAAATGTTAATGACTAATGATTTGTCAATTTTAGCCATGCATGATGTACATATGAATGTATGAGTGTTATCCTGCGCATGCTGGAAAAACAGATACACAATCAGTAGGAACAGACAAACAAAACCTCCTCAGGTACTAACAACACTTGGCTAAACTTCAACCAGAATGATCATTCCAAGAAAGGTAAAAGCCAACTGCGGAAACCAAACCTACTGCTTGCCTTTAACTTTACTAAGGAGAAACATAATTCGGAGGTAGACAAATCAAACAAATATCAGGATAGAACATCCTTCTTCCGACTTCAATGGAGAAACCAGTTTTTCCGAAAGTAACATGCCTAAAGACCAGCTTCAAATAAAGCAGACTGATGCCGAAACAATCAAACTTCACTAGGGAATTCAAGCCTACCTCCCTGGAGAAAAATGCGGATTGAAACTTTACATCATGAAAACTTATTCCAACAAAAGATGCCCTGGGATAGCCTTCTTGGGGAATCAAGAAGTCAACATTATAGAAAGAGGTCAAACCCATGGGGATTTTAAATCAAACCCAGCACTTGGTGGGTGAAAACCCAAAGGGTTGACAACTGTATCAACACTTCATAGAAAATATACCGCCCTGGTCTAGTTGCCTGGGAAATAAATACCAACAATAATGCCAATACTGTAGAAAGAGTGACATCTCAGCACACCAAGGGAATAAAACCTTTCATCGTATGAGGGAAGACTTTGCTGGGGAATCTGGGACAAAGGCTTCTGACCATGCAAACCCAAAATCAAAAGTGAACACAGACATGACTGGGGATAATGGGATCACAAACCCAATACTGCACCTTACACCAATTGGTATCGTCTTTAACCACATAAGAAACATACAAAGATCATGCGCATACCAGCAAAATGACCTGAGAGAACCTTCATGAGGGAAATAAAACTTCTCAAAACAACCGGAGTTTGTTCGTTCTTGGGATCACCATTTTTGTTGTCATTGTTTCATCATAAATCTCAAAGTAAAAGTAAATTGTAAAAATCTCTTTTTTTTTGTTTGAAAAATCAATTTTTTTTAATCTTTTTGCTTTGAAAGTTATTATCAGTAATAAATGGAGTCTTTGCAAGCTAAATAAAATAAGAACACAAAGAATTGGGTAAAAGCTCGAATTTTATTAATAGAATGGTAGTCTGCGAATGGCGAGACTCCAAGGATGACTACAAAGTTTGGGAAATGGTAATACATAATGGAAAAGATACATTGAGATACATTGACCACTATCCCCCCTAGCAACTTTTGAAATCTTGAGCAGCAACTTTTGTTGAAGTATGGTGAGGATCCGAGAAGATTGTTGCTTCAACGATCAAGTCTTGTCTGATGTAGTTACTTGCCAAGAAAATCCCTAACTTTTGCCTAAGCTGCCCTTGCGGGTTTTCAACTTAGCGGGAAATTTATTCTGTCTATGTCTCTAATTTTTGCCTAGACTGCCCTTTTGGGTTTTCGGCCTACCGAGACGCTCCTTTTTTCCTAAGCCGCCCTTTCGAGTTTTCAACTTAGCGAGTTGTTCTTTTATTTATATAGGCGAAGTATTTCTTGACTGCGTCATCATTCATGGGACATGGGAACTCCTCGCCATCCATAGTTTCAAGAATTAATGCACCACCAAAGAAGGCTTTCTTGACAACATACGGGCCTTCAAAATTGGGAGTCCACTTGCCCCTAGAATCAGTGTTGAAAGACATGATCTTCCTGAGCACGAGGTCGCCTTCTCTGAATTCACAAGGTTTGACATTTTTATCAAAAGCTTTCTTCATTCTTTTCTGATATAACTGTCTATGACACAAAGTTGTCATTCTCTTCTCCTCAATCAAATTTAATTGGTCAAACCTGTTCTGGACCCATTCAGCATCTGCCAATTTGGTTTCCATTATCACACGCAACGAGGGAATCTCTACCTCGACAGGGAGTACAACTTCCATTCCATACACCAGAGAGAATGGAGTTGCTCCTGTTGAAGTGCGAACAACTGTTTGGTATCCATGCAGAGCAAAAGGGAGCATTTCATGCCAATCCTTATAAGTAACAACTATTTTCTGGATAGTTCTCTTGATATTCTTATTAGTAGCTTCAACAGCCCCATTCATCTTTGGCCTGTATGGAGACGAATTGTAATGGACAATATTGAATTCTTCACACAGTTCTGTCATCATCTTGTTGTTCAAATTCGAGCCATTGTCGGTGATGATTTTGCTCGGCACACCATACCGGCATATAAGATTATTTCTGATGAAACGCACAACCACCTGTTTGGTAACATTGGCATAAGAAGAAACCTCTACCCATTTGGTGAAGTAGTCAATTGCTACCAAGATAAAACGGTGTTTGTTCGAAGCTTTAGGTTCTATCACCCCGATCATGTCAATACCCCACATAGAGAAAGGCCACGGGGAGGAAATCACATTGATAAGTGTCGGAGACACATGGACCCTGTCTGCATAGATCTGGAATTTATGGCACTTCTTTGTAAATTTGTAACAATCAAACTCCATTGTTAGCCAATAATAACCCACCCTTAGAATATTTTTAGCAATCGAATGTCCATTAGCATGAGTGCCAAATGAACCTTCATAAATCTCATGCATCAACATGTCTACTTCGTGTCTATCCACGCATCTGAGCAAGACCATGTCATAATTTCTCTTGTATAACACATTTTCACTAAGGAAGAAACTTCCTGCCAATCTTCTCAATGTCTTTCTATATTTCTTCGACGCACCAATCGGGTATTCCTGAGTCTGAAGAAAATGTTTGATATCATAATACCAAGGTTTTTCATCTACTACCTCCTCTGTCGTAAACACATGAGCGGGCCTATCCAGTTGTCGAACTGTAATTCAGGGTATATCATTCCAAGTATTCACTTGGTACATGGAAGCCAGAGTTGCCAGAGCATCCGCCATTTGATTTTCATCTCTAGGGATGTGATGGAATTCAACTTTATTGAAGAAGGGTAATAATCTTTTAGCATAATCTTTGTAAGGGATCAAGCCAGGGTGACGAGTGTCCCATTCTCCTTTAATCTGATTTATTACCAGAGCTGAATCACCATACGCATCTAGAATTTTGATTCTGAGATCAATAGCTTCCTCAAGACCCATGATGCAAGCCTCATATTCTGCCATATTATTAGTGCAATCAAATGTTAACCTTGCAATAAAAGGAATGTGCGATCCATGAGGAGTGACAATCACAACACTAATTCCTTTACAATAAGCATTAACAGCTCCATCAAATATCACACTCCAACGAGATTGAGGATCAGGGCCTTCCTCAGGCAATGGTTCATCACAATCTTTCACTTTCAGGAACATCACATCCTTATCGGGGAATTCATATTCTGCAGACTGGTGATCTTCCACTTGTTGGTGAGCAAGATAATCTACCAACACACTACTTTTAATAGCCTTTTGAGTGCGGTATTCAATATCATATTCAGATAACAACATCTGCCAGCGGGAACTTCTCCCGGTAAGAGCAGGCTTTTCAAAAATGTACTTGATTGGATCCATTTTGGAGATCAACCAAGTGGTATGATTCAACATATATTGCCGCAAATGCTTTGCTGCCCAAGCCAAAGCACAACATGTCTTTTCCAGCGTGGAATACCGCGACTCACAATAAGTGAATTTTTTGCTGAGATAATAAATGGCGAACTCCTTCTTCCCTGTTTCATCATGTTGTCCCAAAATACAACCCATGGATTTATCTAACACTGTTAGATACATAATCAACAGTCTTCCTTCTACGGGAGGGAGCAAGATAGGAGGTTCAAGCAAATATTCTTTAATAATCTCGAATTCCCTTTGGCAGTCATCCGTCCATACACAACCTTGATCTTTCTTTAACAACTTAAAGATCGGTTCACATGTTGCAGTCATGTGGGAAATAAATATGGAAATATAATTCAAACGCCCGAGGAAACCTCTGACTTGCTTTTCAGTTCTCGGTGCTGGAAGTTTTTGAATTGCCTTGAATTTATCAGGGTCAACTTTAATTCCTTTCTGGCTAACAATGAAACCCAACAACTTCCCCGATTGAACACCGAAGGTGCATTTATTTGGATTCAAGCAGAGACGATACTTCCTCAAACGCTGAAACAACTTCAACAAATCTTCTATATGCCCTTCTTCAGTCTGGGATTTGGCAATCGTATCATCAACATATACTTCTATTTCTTTGTGCATCAGATCATGGAATAGGGTTGTCATAGCCCTCTGGTACGTTGCACCAGCGTTCTTCAACCCGAAGGGCATCACTCTGTAACAGAATGTTCCCTAGGGTGTTATAAACGTTGTTTTTTCCATGTCCTCTAGAGCCATTCTCATTTGATTATACCCGGAAAATCCATCCATGAACGAGAATACTTTGAATTTTGTTGTGTTGTCCATTAACATGTCGATGTGAGGCAATGGAAAATCATCTTTTGGACTAGCTTTATTTTGATCTCTGTAATCTACACACATGTGGACTTTTTCGTATTTTTTCGGTACTGGGACAATATTGGCAATCCATTGAGGATACACTGACGTCACAAGAAAACCAGCATTAATCTGCTTTAGGACCTCCTCTTTGATCTTTACTGCCATATCTGGGTGGGTTCTTCTCAACTTTTGTTTAACATGCGGACACTCTAGCTTCAACGGCAAACGATGCTCGACAATATCTGTATCTAGACCGGGCATATCTTGGTAAGACCAAGCAAAAATATTCATATACTCTTTCAACAGCTCAATCAACCTGCTCTTCTCATCGGGATGCAACGATGCTCTAATCTTGACTTCCTTCGGATCTTCTTCTGAACCAAAATTGATCACTTCCAAAGGCTCATTATATGGCTGAATGGTATTTTCCTCATGCTCTAGAAACCGTGAGACCTCTTATGGGATCTCATCATATTCTTCTTCTTCAGCCCCAAACACAGGACATTCAAAGTTAGGAGAGGGTGCAGGGTCATTGTATTCAACGAGTTTTTTAATTAATCTGCACATATGATTTATGATTACTTTTAGAAACTGACACATATAACAAGTGATCATGCAGATTGATTTTCAATTATTATTTATTTTGAAAGGTTTTTTTTATTACCATTTTCTAAGAAAAAGCAGAAAATAAAGACATAATTTGGGAAGCAAAGACAACTTTTATTAATGATCTTAAAAGTCACAGCAAACAAATAAGCCCTACAACATTAATACTTCCAAATTGGGAAGAGTGAAAGCTTTTTTAAGAAAAAAGATATTAACAAAACAAATTACTTTGAAACATGTATGCAAGAAGGAACATCAATGGCGACCCAGTTCTGAACCCTGACTTCATGTGTCACATAATTTGGCACTTCCTGCTCTACTTTATCCTCTTCAGCAGCATTAATTCCAGAATCAATTGGATGGAGGTAGCCTCCACTGCGGAAAACATCATGATAACTGTTCACAGTAGACTTTGGCTTCAAACTTTCGCCTTTTCCATTCTTCAAAGAGAAACCCAAACCAGTTTTGCTCTTATTCACGGGTGGATCACAATTCGTCCCCAAACTGTATTATGACCATTGTGCACAACCTGTTGCGCGTCCTTTAGAGAAACCACGAAACTCTCATTTCTCCTTATGTTGTCAATGGATAGGGCTTGGAACTGGGTTCCAACAGCAGCCTCATCCGCTTCTACGATACTAAAAGAGGACAAATGGGATATAAGCAACGCCTGCTCCCCATTTATGATCACCACCTTCCCTTCATGCACAAACTTTAGCTTCTGATGTAGAGGGCCAGGTTGTGATTCCTCCCTTCATCTGGTAATTCATCATCGCAGAAACTCAAGTTATTACATGACGTAATGTTTCCAATTACACTGCTGAATTGATCTAATGGCATGTCACTCTCCACAAAATCTTGGTCTAGTACTCTCATCAATGGTTCTCTATGAGCAGAGGAGTTCATCAATAAATCTAGGATAGATATCTTTGAAGGAGTCTGCAGTAGCTGATCTTCAATTCTATAGTCGCTCATCTTAATTATCTTCAAAATATCATCCACTTATTTCTCTAATGTAGCTCCACTAGTCTCTCCTGTAGCCTTCTTAGGTTCATCATTCTCAGTAATTTTCTTTCCAGCAACAACATATCTTCGTATAACCGGTGCAAACACACGACCGCTACAGGTCACCCTGCTATTTTCAGCTATATTTCCAACATCGGGCATCGGCTGGATGGGAACTTCCACCCCATCTTCTAAGATTGTAGCGTTGTATTTGTAAGGCACAATCTTATCTTATTTGTAGGGAATAGGACCTGGCAAACTAATTACCAATGGGGTAACAGCTGGTTTGCTATGGTACTCCACTTCAAGATGAGCGGGTGCACCAAAACAAGGCACAATGACGTTTATCCCTTCTTCAACACAATCACTCATCAAAAAGTCATTTTTGGGAAACGATTCTTCGTTTGAAGAGAAAAACTTATCTGCGGAGGCATACTCTTCCTCCGACTATTCTTTCGTTAAGCAAACTTCAACCATATCTATCTCATGATAATCATCCCTCTGACCTGTGATCTTGATAGTTCAGTTGTATAACAGCAACTGAACACCCTCCCTCACAATTGAATATCCTCGAGGATCTCGACAACAAACTAGGCAAGATCCATATTGGTGTTCCACCTGACCCGCAGTATGGCAGAAGGTAGCATGCAACTGCACGAGATCCTCATTCAAATACTCCACATCAAAAATTCTAAATTCGCCAGGACATCCAGAAACCATATTCACCTCCTCTTCATATTCTGCCCTAGGCCTGATTATATGGATTAAACCCTCATCCATCATCTCCTGTAAATCAACCTTTATCTTCTCGCAACTCTGTATATCTATACTGCAAACAGCACAACCGGAGTGGTAATGCGTATAGTAGCTGAATTCACAGAGGTCTGCGTGCATTTTCACCAAGTCTCCTCTAACCAGATTAATGTCAAAAATATGGAAGTCTCTTGGACAACCGGCCACCATATTTATAGCATTTACTCGCCCGTGTTTGGGTAGAGGATTATCTTTCACATTAGGTCCCATGTCCTTGAAAGATAGAATTCCAGACTTCACCAACCTTTGCACTTCAGTCTTCAAAGGATGACAATTCTCAACATTATGCCCTGGTGTTCCCTGATGAAAAGCACACGTTTGGTTTGCCTTGTAATACCAAGGCATTGGTGATGGTACAGAGGGAGGTGGTCGGGTTTGAACCAACTTCTTCTGAATCAATGTCGGTAGTAGCTCTGTATAGCTCATGGGAATAGGGTCATAGTTCTCCCTTCTCTGATTATTTCCTTAGTTCCCCTACTGGGACGGCCTTTGATAAGCAACGGTAGTCAGAGTGGCATTCATAATAGGAGTAACTGAGGCGACTTGCTGATGACGCTGATAATTCATTCTAGGAGCGTTTACCCTCCTCTCTTGTATAACAGGATTTGTATCCCCTTCTTTCTTCTTGGTAAACCCATAAGATGGCTTCTTCACACCTCCGGATCCTTCACTCTTCGTTAAACGGTCTTGTCTTACAACCTCTTCTAAGCGGATACCCATTCATACCGTCTCAGTAAAGTCACTTGGTGAGCTTGTTACCATCCTTTCATAGTAGAAAGCTCCCAGCGTCTTCAGAAAAATCTTAGTCATCTCCTTCTCTTCCATGGGTGGAATCACTTGGGTAGCTACTTTGCGCCATCTCTGCGCTTACTCTTTCAACGATTCCCTGTCTTTCTGAACTGTGGCCCTAAGTTGGTCACAGTCGGGCGCCATGTCCAGATTGTACTTGTATTGATTGATGAATGCTTCTTGTTGTACCCCAAAATTTGCCCTCCCATATTCTTCAAAGTTTGTCAAGAATCATCTTCAAATGGTTCCAGACTTCTCAAGGGATTGCACAACCCAAATGCCTCATAAGCCAGTCAAAATTAGGGTTTTGGTTCCTTAAAAGAATTTGAGGTTTTCAATGGCTCAATCAAGTCTCATGGGTCCATATACATTGCCAAGCATCTACATGTCAAGTTTCAAGACTCACATCATCAAAGTCCACAGTCAAAAGCCCTATTTGGTTCACAATCAACTACAGGGGCAAAATGGTCATTTTGCAGTCAAAAGTCAAAATTTTGGGTCAACATCTTATTTTTAAGCCACAATCATCATTTGATCAAATCTTGATCATGATTCCTCAAGCATGGCTCAAAAATCATCAAGGATGCAAAAGTTGCTATTTTTGGACAGATTAAAAGTCAACTGTAACTTGACCAATGCATAACTTTTTCATGGTTCATCAGAAAAATCCCATCCAATGCTCATTTTGAAGGGGATGACATTTCCTACAACTCATCTTCACATTCCAAGTACAATAATGCTCTCACAAAAAGTTATCAATTTCTACATTATAGGTCAATTTCAAAAGTCAACAAAAAGGCATTTTAAGTCAAAGACCATAACTTGAGATTGGTAAATCCAAATGACATGGGACCAAAGGCATTGGTTAGAGGACTTCAATACCTTTCCAAAATGTCTAAGAACATGTTCATATGATCAAAATTGAGCAAGATATGCATTGGAGAAGTTGGGAAATTTTTGGGAATTTACAAAAGTCAACTTTGTCCAAAACACCTCATTTTTGCTAATGGGCCTCAAATTACTTCTTGAATCTTTACCCAAAGCATATGCACGACCCATCAAGCCTATTTGAGTTTATTTTCTTATTTTTATTAATTAATTGGATTTTTTATTAATATTAATTCATTTAATTGATTTTAAATATAGGAAATTCAAAGATATGTTTTTTCAAATCTTTTGTGAAGCAAATAAGCTCAGGGCAAGCTGGAAAATTCGTGCATCAATCAAAGAGACAAAAATCTCCATGTTTGGCAAGTTTTGTCAATCAAAAAGATTGAAAATTATTTGATTTCCAATCAAATATTGAAACTTCAATGCAATGGGTTTCTTGGCCAGAAGTTAACCTAATTCCCTTCCATTATATGTACTGAAGCCACCTAATGCCTGAAACGTGAGAGCTACTGCAAAAAGCCATATGCAATATTGAAAAAAAAACCAAGAAAACTCAAAATTGAATTCCACCTTCCAGGCCCTTTCAAAGCAATTTAAGGATTCTAATACATTGCTAGCATTCCCAGAAGCGTGTAGCAATCAAAAACAAGCCTTAACACTCAAAGAACACGCAAGAACAGATTC
The DNA here is from genome assembly GCA_948472305.1 of Vicia faba. Classification (NCBI taxonomy): domain Eukaryota; kingdom Viridiplantae; phylum Streptophyta; class Magnoliopsida; order Fabales; family Fabaceae; genus Vicia; species Vicia faba. The sequence goes on along the minus strand of OX451738.1, from coordinate 181,885,455 downwards.
ACGGTTTAGCTTTCTTTCTCATAATCGAAACTCGTAATTCATGCATCATTAATGAGATTTTTTGTGTGTTTTGTATTGCTTGAATCCACAGGAAGCGTTTGGCACAGGTTAATTGAGTTATTATGCAGTGAAACAAAAATCACCATTGACGAATTCTAGGCTTTTGAAGCTTTCAATTTGGGGATTTTCAGCACAGGAAAAATTAGACCCTCTCACGCGTATGGTTGAACTCAGGAGATTGAGACGAACACAAAGCTACCATCGCGCCCAATTTATATAGCCTGTAGGGCTATTCATTATTTTTCCTCACGCTAGTTTGTGGGGGTTAAAAACCCCCGCTATCTGTTTGTTTTGTACAGGTTTCAGGGAGGACGATGAAGATGTGGAAGCACGTGGTTGGGTAGTTCAAACGAAACGCGCGCTTTTTATAATTTCCAGCATATTTACTTGTTTCACATATTATGTTTATTCATTATTATATTAACAATTCAAGCAGATGGTGGAGTGGTTAGGCGCGCTGGCTATTGATCACTGGGACCTGGGTTCGATTCCCAAGTCCCCCAAACCTTTGTTTCTATTTTGTTTAACAAGGTTATGTGCAGGCTTCCAAGAGAATTCCACCATAAACCTCACGCTTCATCATGCCAAGTGGCTACAGGCGTGCATCCAAAGGCCAAAAGCGAGTGACTATGATGTTCCCCAGTCAAAGCCAACGTAGACCGTCCAGAAAGTCAACAGGGCTTGATTCTTCTTGGGCCTCAGATTGCTAACAAAAACCTCCCAAAAGGGCCCATCACCCCCCTGGTTTTACTATTTCTTTTTATTTTATTTTTCCTTTTAATTCTTTTAATTATTATTATTATTAACTAACAAATTATATTTTCACAATAAAAATCCAGAAAATTAAAATGCAAATATTTTTATTATTTATTAAATTAATTATTATTTTGTAAATAAATATGGTTAATTAATTTAGTCCTTTTTTAATTAGGTCAACTTTAACTTTTTCTCAATATATAAAAACAATTTAGAATTAGGGTTTTCTTTTGACTTTTAATTTCTTTTCTTTTTATTTCCATTAAAACATTAAAAAACACAAAAACATTTTTTTATTGTAAATATTAATTAATTAGCTATTAGGTTTAATTTTAATTGCAAATAAGGACTAAAATTACTTTCTTTTCTCAAAAGGGTCAAAACCCTAAGGACGTCCCGATTTAATTCTTTCGCGCGCATATTTTTAATTCATTATATTTATGTATTTGTTTCCAAGGATGTAATAGATAATTAGGACCCTTTTATCGCTTTATTTACTTTTCTCGCATTTATTTTCCAAACGGGTTTTATTTTTTGGCGATGTATATACTCGCGCCTTGTAATAGCGTAGATTCAACTTTCCGCAATTTATTTTCCGCACTCTTAACTGTTAATATGCATGAAAGACTTGTATGAAAAATAAAACCAATCTGTAGCTTACAAATGCATGTACAAGAGAATATAACATGAAAACAACACACATGCACATGCCACTCTTAGGGTATGCCTCACTGGTTGCCTCGACGTGGTCGTCAAGTATAGGGTGTTTTAGAGGTCGCCCTCATGTCTAAAGATCCAGTTGCCTCGAAACGGTTGCCTCGGATAAAAAGGATCTAGGACATTAGGGTTACCGCTAAGGCGTCCTACTATTGCTTTGGTGACCACACATGTCCCTTAATCGAATTGACCCGAATAACTCCAACGACGGTGCTACCTACTTCTCAATAGTGGGATGGTATTGTCTAAAGGACTCTTACACAACCTAATTCCTTAGAGTAGGTAGATTTCTCCTGGGTACTTGCTCTTTCAAAAACAAAAACACTTTTCGCACCTACACTTTCAAAAAGTTTTCAAACCAAATACTTCATACACTCTTGAGGACTGATACAAGAGTTACCTAGAAGTTTTTCAAACTAAACTTTTTCAAAACCCACAAACACCTGAAAAGCAAACAATTTTTGAAAACATAGTGAGCAAGTACCTAAGAGCCCGTGGATAACCACGGATAGAAAGGGTGCTAACACCTTCCCTTTCTATAAATCTACCTCCCGAACCGAGAGACATCTCAAAGAAGGAATTTTGCTGTGCTTTTGTCCTTTCCATGTTGGAGAACATAAAATACGGTGGCGACTCTTGCTTACCGCGACATTTCGCGAACCAGCATTTCAAAACAGTCAGTTCTATTTCCACCGATCACACTTATCCTAAATAATTAAAAGTATGGATGTTGGCAATGTCCAAACTCACATACCATTTCAGTGTCGCGCCGGTCAAACTATCCTAAAAAAGTGAATCAGCAGACACTGATCATCAGTATGGGTAGACATTCTCCTCACGTACATTACCAAGTGAGAACGAGGGCCAGTGTTGCCCTTATACTTCTCAAATTCTGGGACCTTGAACTTAGCAGGTATCTTAACATTCGAGACCAAGCATAGCTCATTCACATTCTGCCCAAATAGCTCTTTTCCCCTAAGAGCCTTCATCTCTCTTTGCATCTTATCAAACTGCTCTTGAAAATCATCATTTATGTCATAAAGACCCAACTCTTCACTCGGCGGAGGGAAAGGACGACACACATCATCATTAACAAATAGAACCATGTTTACCGAAGGAGGTGCAACAGGAACAACATGCACCATAGGAGGTACCAGAGTAATAACAGTCTGAACCACTAGAGTATATTGAGGACCAAGACTGAAACCTTCAGGTGCAAAATTCTCTGGCATTCCCCATGGATAACCTTGAGGCATACGGTTTTGAACAACATCCGGAGTAGCGGATACAGGAATAGTCGGAACTTCAGTATTCGCCCTTGTTGGTTGAGGTTGAACACTCGGTGACTGATTCTAAGCAACCACTAGAGCTTCCATCAGAGTAGTCAAATTGGCCAAGCCGACCTCCAAAGAAGTAACTTCTTCGCACAGCAGCGATTCTCCTGTTCTAAGTTGTCCATCTTCTTTTTGAAATTAGCCCGAGTGTTGTAGTGATGAGTCAGCTTGCTGAATGGAGCAAAGAAGCTTGGTAAGACACCTGGGTATGTGTGATCGGTGGATCTGGAACTGACTGTTTAACGCTGGTTCGCGAAATGTCGCGGAAGCAAGAGTCGCCACCGTCTTTTATTTTCTCCAAATGGAAAGGACAAAAGCACAGAAAAATTCCTTAAAGAGATTGCTCTCGGTTCGGGAGGTAGATTATAGAAAGGGAAGGTGTTAGCACCCTTTCTATCCATGGTTATCCATGGGCTCTTAGATACTTGCTCATTGTGTTTTCAAAATTGTTTGTTTGCTTTTCAATGTGGGTTTAAAAGTTTCTTTGAAAAATTTCAGTTCGACTCGTACGTCAGAGTGTTTGAAAAATTTGCTTTGAAAGCTTTTGAAAAGTGTTGGTGTGAAAAGTCTTTTTGAGTTTGTTTTGAGATTAGAGCAAGTATCCTTGAGAACCTACCTACCCTAAGGAATTCGTCTGTGTAGATGTCCTTTAAAGTAGTGCCATCCCACCATTGAGAGGTAGGTAGCACCACCGTTGGAGGTGTTCGGGTCAATTCGAGTTTTAGGGACGTGGTGATCACCGGAGCAATGGGAAGACACCTTAGAAGCTACCCTCATGCCAGGTTCCCGGATCATGAGGACTTACTAAGACGTCCTCTACTCGACGATCACCTTTCGAAAGGCAACAGTGAGGCGTACCCTAGGGGTGGTGTGTGCGATTTGTGTGTCATGTTCATTGATATTTGTCTTGCCATGTTTGTTGTGATCTACGCTTGATTTTATTTTTAAGGCCATTCATTCTTGCATGCTTATTTAACAGTTAAAAGTTGCGGGAAAATAAATCTAAGCTATTACAAATGGCGCGGGTCCACATCGCCAAAATTAAACCGGACCCGATTTGACGGAAAAATAAATAAAGCGAATAAAAGTGCGAGAAATAAAATTGTTACAAGGCTTTGGGACATGTACATAATTATAATAAGCGACCAAGTAAAATGCGCGAAACAAAATAATTAAAGCGACGGGCGTTGGACCCTTTTGCAAAATATTAAATTAATAAGGAATTAAAATAAAAAATGAAAAATTAAATGTTCTTGGTATTTTTTTGTGTTTTTTAAGATTTAAAAGAAAAAGAATTAATTAAAACTAAAAAAAAATTGGATGTAAACCCTAATTCTAATGTTTTTTAAGTTATTAAGAAAAAGATTGAATTTTTAACCTAATTTAAATCTAAGTTAATTTACATGCAAAAATTTAATTTATGAAAATAAATAAATAATAATATTATGATAAAAGGAAAAACTAAAAGGAATGAAAATTGTTAATTAAACCTAAGTTCTACATATTTTTTGGATTTTTATTATGAAAAGAATCAAACTTGCAAAACCCTAATTATACTAAATAATTACATATTAACTTATTTTTTAAAAAAATAATTAAAATAAAATAATTATTAACTTTTTGTCTTTTTTTCTGAATTTATGATGTTTTTGTATTTTGTTAAAAAATAATTAATTAAATAAACAATAATAAACATAACAATTAAAACAAGAATAAGAAATAAATAAAATAAAAGAAGAATTTAATAGTAAAGGCAAACCAGGGGGGGTGTAGTCCCAAATTGGAGGTGTTGATCCAAAGGTTCTGGCCCATTAACGCTTTAGTCCATTGACTTTGCCAATTTGCATGCTAGCGCGTTGACCATTGCGTACGTGTTCTTTGAATCTTGGCCCTTGATCTGATTGTACTAAGGACGTGGACGTCTGGATGAGGGGGATATATCGTGTACTCCACTACAAACGCTGCATAGGAACACTCATAGAAAAATAATATTGAAAGGTTACACAGACCTGGGGTTCGAACCCAGGTCTTGGATATTGCCAAGAGAGGTACCTGCCAGCTGAGCCATTTGGATTATTTGATATATTAATAATACACAAACAACAAAAAGAAAGAACAAGCGCATTAATAATTAAACGCGCGGAATTTGAAATCAGCGAATCAGTGAGGGACAACACATCGTCTTCCTCACTTTTTCTGAAACACAAGCCTATGGAAACGGTTTTGCACGCGTTGCTGTATACCACCTACAAGAAAATAACGATTAGATGCTGGGTGTATATAAATTGTTCGCGAATGCATGAATCTCTTCGTCTTGGTGTACTGAATGCAATGGTGGTACTGGGATGGCCTAATTTTGCTTGTATTGGGAAACCCCAATTTTAAAACCTGCAAACCCTAATATCCAAACATGGTAGATTCGCATATGTGGCACAAAAACACAATTGAATACGTTGGTTAGCTTAGAAACATCATTATGAGCACGAATCAATAAAGAAAAATGCAAAAAGATGCTTGAATTATGCTATACGATTTCAAGAATTTCGTGACTCAGTTTGAACATAATCTACCAATTCTTGGAGCTTTGCTTGTTGTTTATGATTGGCACACGTTCAGGAATGCCTAAGGAAGCTATTGGAAAAGGAATGGAGGCTTGAATTCACCTATAACCTTGAAATCAGTTTTGTGTTTTATGGGAAAAAATTCAAGTTTGTGTATGGCTTCTGAGCGCAGCTTCTAGTCCTTTGGCATTAGGGTTATCATCCTGAATATGTAGCAAAGCTATTAGGTTAAAAATATCAATCAAATCTCTTTCATTCAATGGTTTTTGCAAATTGATTTTTCAAGATTTTTTCATATCTTTTCCATGTGCATTTTTGTTCAATCATGCTCTAATCAACCAAATCTTGCCATATTGGGATGTGCACAAAATCTTGAGTCTAGAATGTGCATAAAAAGATTTTTTTAGGTCAAGTTTATATTTTCTACATATTTAAATAATTTAAATGAATTAATATTAATATAAATTCAAATAAATAATTATAAAATGAGAAAATACTTCCCCTTGGGCTTAATGGTCGTGCATAGGCTTGGCATGAAGAAACTTGGAAGAAAAATGGGCCCATTAGCATTTTTGGATCATTTGCATCAATGTTGACTTTTCAAAATTCCCAAAAATTTCCCAACTTCCACAAGGCATAACTTGCTCAATTTTTAAGCTTTTCACATGTTCTTGGACATTTTGGAAAGGTCTTTGAGTCCTCTAACCAATGCCTTTGGTCCCATGTCATTTTGATATACCAATCTCAAGTTATGGCCTTTGACTTAAAGTCCCTTTTTGTTGACTTTTGAAAATGACCTATAATGTTGAAATTGATAACTTTTTGTGAGAGCATTTCTTGGACTTGAAGTATGAAGATGAGTTGTAGGAAATGTCTTTCTCTTCAAAATGAGCTTTGGATGGAAATTTTCTGATAATCCATGTGAAAGTTATGCCTTGGTCAATTTCAGTTGACTTTTTCAGCTGTCCAAATATAGCAACTTTTGCATCTTTGATGATTTCTGAGCCAAATTTTGAGAATCATGATCAAGCATTGATCAAATGATGTTTGTGGCTTCAAAATGATATGTTGACCAAAAATTTGAACTTTTGACTGTCAAATGACCATTTTGCCCCTACAGTTGACTGTAGTGCAATGTAGGGTTTTGACTGTGCAATTTTGAGCTGAATGCCTTGAAACTTGATATGAGGATACTTGACCATCTTTGTAAGCATGTGAGACTTGATTGGGCCTTTGAAAACTTCATTTTCTTGATCAGGACTCAAACCCTAGTTTTGACTGTATAGGATACAGTTGAGCTGCACAACCCTTGGGGAATTTTGTGACTTGGCTTGGCAATTTCCTGAAGAATATGGGAGGGCAAATTTTGGGGTACAACAGTTGCCCCTGTTCAATCTTCTTAGACCTGAGGATGCAGATTGGCTGACGTGCCTTTCGTAATCCGAGGGTGGAAGATGATTGGACACTAGAGTGCCCAGAAATTTGCGCTCACATAGTAACAGTGATGGGGGAATGGGCTTATAGATGCCATTTAGAGATTGCTGGATAGGATGATGGGCTTATAGATGCCATCTGGATGCTGCTTGCGTAAGAGATTCCTTAGCGAGAACCTGCTTACCTGCAAAAGAAAAATGAGTACCTGACACGTTGCAGGAGCTGATTTTAGATGCTTGGTATAGATGTGTCCTGACTGGTTACAGGAGCTGAGTCTGGAGTTTCAAACGCTGATGAATGAACCAGAGATGGTTACTTCCTTAGCATGAATGGTAAGAGAACCTTGGGTGATTTTAACTTCAACAACGCTCGTTGAGAAAATCTTGGTGGGAAATTACCATCTTTGTAGTATCGGGAAGAGAACCATAGAATTATAATCTGAAAGGAATGATCACCTCACACTCATCGTCGGAGAGGGAAACATCTGAAAAAGGGATTACTACCTCACACACCGTCGGAGAGGGAACCATAGGAGACTATCACCTCACACTCATCGCCGGAGAGGGAAACATCTGAAAAAGGGATTACTATCTCACACACCGTCAGAGAGGGAACCATAGGAGACTATCACCTCACACTCATCGACGGAGAGGGAAACATCTGAAAAAGGGATTACTACCTCACACACCGTCGGAGAGGGAACCATAGGAGACTATCACCTCACACTCATCGACGGAGAGGGAAACATCTGAAAAAGGGAGTACTACCTCACACACCGTCGGAGAGGGAACCATAACTTCTGCTGAGTCTTTATCAGAAAAATCTGTTGGGAGTCGATTTAGCTGGACTAGAGAAGGCCTTGAAATATGTTTGAGAATGATGTGATGAAGGAATCTGAGACGATTGCTACTCCAAATCTCAGCAAGATGATGAAGGAATCTGAGACGATTGCTACTCCAAATATATGATGAAGGAATCTGGGACGATTACTACCTCAGCAAGATGATGAAGGAATCTGAGACGATTGCTACTCCAAATATATGATGAAGGAATCTGGGACGATTACTACCTCAGCAAGATGATGAAGGAATCTGAGACGATTGCTACTCCAAATATATGATGAAGGAATCTGGGACGATTACTACCTCAGCAAGATGATGAAGGAATCTGAGACGATTGCTACTCCAAATATATGATGAAGGAATCTGGGACGATTACTACCTCAGCAAGATGATGAAGGAATCTGAGACGATTGCTACTCCAAATATATGATGAAGGAATCTGGGACGATTACTACCTCAGCAAGATGATGAAGGAATCTGAGACGATTGCTACTCCAAATATATGATGAAAGAATCTGGGACGATTACTACCTCAACGGGATGATGAAGGAATCCGGGACGATTACTACCTCAGCAGGATGATGAAGGAATCTGAGACGATTGCTACCTCAACGGGATGATGAAGGAATCTGGGACGATTACTACCTCAGCAAGATGATGAAGGAATCTGGGACGATTGTTACCTCAACGGGATGATGAAGGAATCTGGGACGATTACTACCTCAGCAAGATGATGAAGGAATCTGGAACGATTGCTACTCCAAATATATGATGAAGGAATCTGGGACGATTACTACCTCAGCAGGGCGATGAAGGAATCTGGGACGATTACTACCTCAGCAGGACGATGAAGGAATCTGGGACGATTGCTACTCCAAATATATGATGAAGGAATCTGGGACGATTACTACCTCAACGGGAAAAGACTTTTATCTGTTGATCGTTCTTTCCTGAAAAAGTAACGAATTAGTTGTATGCAATGTCATAATGCGTGAATTGCATGATTTTAAGATGTTCTCAAAAATAAATGAGATTGGGGCGATATGATGCGTCTATGCATGCTATAATGATGTATGTGACGTTTTATGAATGTGTTTTTCGTCTAGGAAAGTAAATCCTTGACGGGTGCCGGGAAGTCGTATCCTGGGCTGATGTTGAAGAATAGATTTTACTTCCACTGGGGATGATAACTGCAAGAATACCGGTAGGAGAAGATGACTCCGTTGCGGAATAGACTTGGCAAATGGAAGATTCTGCGGGGAGAAAATATATTCTAGCGACCATGCTGAGAAGCAATACTCTGTGGGAAGAGGGATGCCTTGCTGAATATTGACAGTAGTTTGCTGAGGATACCCTTGTCGTACTGGAAGTATTGATAGACTTTGCTGGGGTGAGAAGACTTCGTCGAGGACGCTCTTTCCGTGGCTTTTGGCTGAGGATAACCCAGTTATATCCTGTTAAGGAAATAACTCTTTGAATAAGGCCGGGCGACGCGTTCGTGCTTTGCGAGGATAAGCTTCCAGAATCTACTAGGGATAAGCTTACTGCTTGGGGATATGGACTCCATCTTTCCTGGGGAAACCGGATTGGACTTTTCTGGGGAAGTATTGAACTGCATTAGTTATGTTCTTCAACGGACCCTACCTTGACATCTTAGAGGACAGAGCAATCAGATTGCTTAGACCACCCATTATTGCCCCTGTTTATGATGTGGGAGCGAATAGTTGTTGGTGTACGAACCTTCTTCTGGTAGACAGATAGCAGGACATAATCGTACGCTTTAATCCCTAACTTTTGCCTGGACCGCCCCTTCGGGTTTTCAGTCCATCGGGATACCCATTTTTGCCCAAGCCGCCTTTTCAGGTTTTCGACTTGCCGGGTGTACATATTTTTTTTGTTTCATCCCTCATTTTGCCCGAACCCTTTTGGTTCGCCGGGAAGCCCTTATTTTTGCCTAGGTGTGTCAACCTAGCGGGTCTTTGATTTTGCGTAGTATTTTTTCGACTATGTCTGTTCTCGGAAAGTTAGGGAGTTGCCCCTGTTTAGAAGTGTTTTTGTCATGCCACCAGAAGATGTTTAATCAGGCAAGCTTCATTGTTGGAATGCCCCCAGTGGTTCAGGCGGAGATTTGCCCCCAGGCTGTTTGGCCTTTTGAGAGATTCTCTGGACATTGCCTTAACTGCCCCAGATGATGGACAATAGTCATGCCATGCCCCTTGATTGAAAGTGCTTTTGTTTACTAGGTATTCATCGTGCGAATTTCCCTGCTGTTCAAACAAAAAGTCATATGCAAACAAAGTTATGTTAAAAATGCAAAGCCTATGTCTGTCTTGGAGATTTTGAAAAATGCATTCTTTTCCATAAAACAAATGAGTGTTTGCAAAACGTGATGTCAACTCGTTATTTTACTGTAGGCCTTAAGGAGTCAGGATACCTTTCGTGACAATATGCTTTCGAGCTAACCCATGCTTCAGCTAGGACTTTTGAGGGTTATAACGTGGCCTGGTTCACGGTTTAAGAAACAAAGGATAAAGGCTCAAATTATTTGTACCCACCCGCTCTTCGTGATGTTATCCAAACCTAAACTCAGTTGATCGTGCGTTAGACCTTGCTTGAGTCTTTGCTTTGATGTTCCAATAATGGTTCAGGTGTTGATGATTTCTTTTGAATAGGCAGTCATTTTTTGCTTTGGTTGAGGGTTTGTGAGACCTCTTTCTTGATTTTTGTTATCCCTTTCTTTTTTGCCTGAACTGTTTCCTTTTTTGGAATTACAGTCAGCGGGATGACCCAGTTTTGTAAGTCTCCTTCATGGGTTTTGACTTAATGGGTTTTTCATTTTTTGAGATAATGACTGCTTGCCCTTGTGATTTATTCAGAACCATCACTGTCTTTTGTTTTGTAAGGACTCCTTTGGTGCCATTTGTTATGCACTTGGATCAACTGAGAGAACTACCCTGCCCCAGGTTATGATAAAGGGTTTTAAATTTCGAAAATAAAAACTCCTACTTCTTTGGCTCAGAGGGGTTGACGAGGGATTATCATCCTTATAACTCCAGTGTTTAGGGATTGAAACAATGCCTGTACCTCATCAGCGGGGTCTGTTTAAAAGCATACTGTAGATTATGGTATCGTTTTCGTCATCCTCCCTCAAGAGGCTTAGAATTAACGCGAGTTGACATCAGAAGAAAATATGAAAACAATTTGCATATAGTGAATGCGAATATATTGATTCAAAATAGACATAAGCGATGCATTAATGTGATAACAATGTTTAACATGAATAAACGTTTGAACAATCAAGAAAAAATACAACTTGAACATTTGAATGAACAAAAGACATTCTCGATGATTTGGCGTAGGATCAGTGTTCAAACTCGACCTCCTTGGCGTCAATCAAATCCTGGATCTTGTTCTTCAAGGTCCAACAGTCGTCGGTGTCATGTCCAGGACTGTCATAATGGTAGGCACATCTCACGCCCGGGTTGTACTTGGGTGAGGAAGTGTCAGGATTTTGAGGAGGATCCTTAAGTGTGATCATTTTCGTCTTCAGCAATTGCTGTAATGCCTGAGACAAAGACATGTTGATGTCAGTATACTTCCTATCTTGATGCTTTATCCTATGCCTATTGCTCTTTCTTGGTTGAACGGGCGTGGGATCAGAAATCTGGATCGCCCCTGCATCATGACGACCCTTTTTACCATGTATAGCATTGGATTCTTTCTTCCCACTGTGGGGCTTTTTTTGAGCATCAGCAGGTGCGGTTTCTTGAATCTTCCCCGACTTGATACCAGCTTCGATTCTCTCCCCAGTCAAGACAAGATCTGTAAACCCAGCAGCAGAATTCCCAATTAGGTGGTTGTAGAATGGACCAGACAGGGTCCCCAAGAACATGTCCACAAGTTCACGGTCAGTCAGAGGTGGTTGTACCCTTCCAGCAAGATCCCTCCATTTCTGCGCATATTCTTTAAAACCTTCGCTTGATCCTAACGACATACCCTGGAGCTGGGTACGCGTAGGAGCAAGGTCGGCATTATACTGATACTGCTTGTAGAAAGCAGTAGCCAACTCCTCCCAGTTACGAACCTTGGTCCCATCTAGCTGATAGAACCATTCGAGATGAGTCCCTGAAAGACTCTCTTGGAAGAAGTGGATCCACAAGTTTTTGTCCACCGTATATGGTTGAATCTTCCGAACATAGGACCTGAGATGTAACTTGGGACAAGACGCCCCGTCGTACTTGGAGAAGGAGGGTGCTTTGAACTTATGCGGGATAATCACACCGGTTGACAAACCCAGATCTCCGAAATCCAGCCCAGGTACCTGTTGGCTCTCCATAGCATTCAGCCTATCCTCCAACTGTTTGTACTTGTCCTCAGTCGGAGGGTACTGTTCGTCGTCGAAATCTGTTTCATTGTCAGAGACCTCTGGACTGGGCACCCTTTCCTCTAGATGACTGCTCTTCCCCACAGATGGAGTTGTCCTCTCAGTTTCAATCTGCGGTGTGTTCCCAGATCTGCGTCTAGGGCTGAACAAAACGGTCCTCTTCTTCTTTTTGTCCTTCTTCAAGAGCAGAGCCTTCAGATCTTGTTGCCCCTGAGTCAAATTCATGATCAGCTCTTGGAACTGGGCGTTCTGAGCCTGGAGGTCCTTGATAGTCTGCTCGGCTGATGATTCAGGATTCATGACGATCGGCTGAAATAAACAGCGGAGAAGGGTAAGCAACCTGTCAAAGGGATACCTGCAATGCAATGAGATGTATGATATGCATGCAATGTTTTCAAGGACCTCGCGGGGTAAACAGAGAGACTTTGTTAGCATTTGGAACCGGTAGCTTGACTGAAGGCACTGCATATTGTTGAGAGTCCTTCTTCAAGGGTCAAAGGCTCACCATATCCAGTGGGTCATAGCCCCTGACAACCTTAGCTAGAGGAAAATAAATCCTCTTTGCCCCTTGCTGGATGTTTGATTCATCATGACCTGCATCACAAGCCCTTGTGGTCCTTGAAATAGGTTAGGATGTATGCAATGGTATGATGTTATGGTATGCATGGGGTAATGTGAGTAGCCCTGTTATGAGTCCTAATTAAGGACTGCAAACCAAAACCTGCAAGAAACTTAGTAAACCCTGTCATGAGTCCCAATTAAGGACTATAAACGAAACCTGCAAGAAACTTGGTAAACCCTGTCATGAGTCCTAGTTAAGGACTATAAACAAGACCTGCAAGAAATTTGGCAAACCCTGTCATGAGTCCTAGTTAAGGACTATAAACAAGACCTGCAAGAAGTTCACGTGTCAGCTAACAAGCATGCAAGTAGGCAAGTACAAAGGCACACAAGTCACACAAGAGAAACCCTTAGGGTTTAGGCCAGCATGGGGTCTGGGTATTACCCTCTTGAAGTTGGTGGGTTCAACCTGTCCTAATCAAAGTAACCGGGTTCTAAGGTTCCCAATATCACGGGACTGCTTTCATTGTTCATCGTTTCGATTTAGCCACTGAACTGGCGACCGAAATATTCCAGGAAAGCAACCCTCAATTGAGTGTAGTATCGAGTATCAACCAACCTCGGACTGCACCAAAGTCAGTTATCTCACTACCCTAAAGAGGCCAAGATAGTTCAATTAAGGTTCCTAAGGTCTGTTGATGCTTCACGACACCACGCGGAGGCCCCGTACTCTCCTTGACTGAACTCAAGGGTTACTGGTACACACCAAAGTGCCACATCAACGTAGCAGACTGTTTCAACCATGTCGGTATACCCCGCACAGTTCCCTCACAGCCTTGTTGCTACTTTCTAAGAAAGGTATCCCCCAGATCCGGGTTTAGGATCTATAGAACTCCCAAGCAACCCACAATTTAAAGCACACAAGGAAAACGATTGAAAACATAGTTATAAGCTAGCCCTAAGGTACACCTCACTTTAAGGGATCCCCAGCAGAGTCGCCAGTTCTGTGATCGGTGGATCTGGAACGGACTGTTTAACGCTGGTTCGCGAAATGTCGCGGAAGCAAGAGTCGCCACCGTCTTTTATTTTCTCCAAATGGAAAGGACAAAAGCACAGAAAAATTCCTTAAAGAGATTGCTCTCGGTTCGGGAGGTAGATTATAGAAAGGGAAGGTGTTAGCACCCTTTCTATCCATGGTTATCCATGGGCTCTTAGATACTTGCTCATTGTGTTTTCAAAATTGTTTGTTTGCTTTTCAATGTGGGTTTAAAAGTTTCTTTGAAAAATTTCAGTTCGACTCGTACGTCAGAGTGTTTGAAAAATTTGCTTTGAAAGCTTTTGAAAAGTGTTGGTGTGAAAAGTCTTTTTGAGTTTGTTTTGAGATTAGAGCAAGTATCCTTGAGAACCTACCTACCCTAAGGAATTCGTCTGTGTAGATGTCCTTTAAAGTAGTGCCATCCCACCATTGAGAGGTAGGTAGCACCACCGTTGGAGGTGTTCGGGTCAATTCGAGTTTTAGGGACGTGGTGATCACCGGAGCAATGGGAAGACACCTTAGAAGCTACCCTCATGCCAGGTTCCCGGATCATGAGGACTTACTAAGACGTCCTCTACTCGACGATCACCTTTCGAAAGGCAACAGTGAGGCGTACCCTAGGGGTGGTGTGTGCGATTTGTGTGTCATGTTCATTGATATTTGTCTTGCCATGTTTGTTGTGATCTACGCTTGATTTTATTTTTAAGGCCATTCATTCTTGCATGCTTATTTAACAGTTAAAAGTTGCGGGAAAATAAATCTAAGCTATTACAAATGGCGCGGGTCCACATCGCCAAAATTAAACCGGACCCGATTTGACGGAAAAATAAATAAAGCGAATAAAAGTGCGAGAAATAAAATTGTTACAAGGCTTTGGGACATGTACATAATTATAATAAGCGACCAAGTAAAATGCGCGAAACAAAATAATTAAAGCGACGGGCGTTGGACCCTTTTGCAAAATATTAAATTAATAAGGAATTAAAATAAAAAATGAAAAATTAAATGTTCTTGGTATTTTTTTGTGTTTTTTAAGATTTAAAAGAAAAAGAATTAATTAAAACTAAAAAAAAATTGGATGTAAACCCTAATTCTAATGTTTTTTAAGTTATTAAGAAAAAGATTGAATTTTTAACCTAATTTAAATCTAAGTTAATTTACATGCAAAAATTTAATTTATGAAAATAAATAAATAATAATATTATGATAAAAGGAAAAACTAAAAGGAATGAAAATTGTTAATTAAACCTAAGTTCTACATATTTTTTGGATTTTTATTATGAAAAGAATCAAACTTGCAAAACCCTAATTATACTAAATAATTACATATTAACTTATTTTTTAAAAAAATAATTAAAATAAAATAATTATTAACTTTTTGTCTTTTTTTCTGAATTTATGATGTTTTTGTATTTTGTTAAAAAATAATTAATTAAATAAACAATAATAAACATAACAATTAAAACAAGAATAAGAAATAAATAAAATAAAAGAAGAATTTAATAGTAAAGGCAAACCAGGGGGGGTGTAGTCCCAAATTGGAGGTGTTGATCCAAAGGTTCTGGCCCATTAACGCTTTAGTCCATTGACTTTGCCAATTTGCATGCTAGCGCGTTGACCATTGCGTACGTGTTCTTTGAATCTTGGCCCTTGATCTGATTGTACTAAGGACGTGGACGTCTGGATGAGGGGGATATATCGTGTACTCCACTACAAACGCTGCATAGGAACACTCATAGAAAAATAATATTGAAAGGTTACACAGACCTGGGGTTCGAACCCAGGTCTTGGATATTGCCAAGAGAGGTACCTGCCAGCTGAGCCATTTGGATTATTTGATATATTAATAATACACAAACAACAAAAAGAAAGAACAAGCGCATTAATAATTAAACGCGCGGAATTTGAAATCAGCGAATCAGTGAGGGACAACACATCGTCTTCCTCACTTTTTCTGAAACACAAGCCTATGGAAACGGTTTTGCACGCGTTGCTGTATACCACCTACAAGAAAATAACGATTAGATGCTGGGTGTATATAAATTGTTCGCGAATGCATGAATCTCTTCGTCTTGGTGTACTGAATGCAATGGTGGTACTGGGATGGCCTAATTTTGCTTGTATTGGGAAACCCCAATTTTAAAACCTGCAAACCCTAATATCCAAACATGGTAGATTCGCATATGTGGCACAAAAACACAATTGAATACGTTGGTTAGCTTAGAAACATCATTATGAGCACGAATCAATAAAGAAAAATGCAAAAAGATGCTTGAATTATGCTATACGATTTCAAGAATTTCGTGACTCAGTTTGAACATAATCTACCAATTCTTGGAGCTTTGCTTGTTGTTTATGATTGGCACACGTTCAGGAATGCCTAAGGAAGCTATTGGAAAAGGAATGGAGGCTTGAATTCACCTATAACCTTGAAATCAGTTTTGTGTTTTATGGGAAAAAATTCAAGTTTGTGTATGGCTTCTGAGCGCAGCTTCTAGTCCTTTGGCATTAGGGTTATCATCCTGAATATGTAGCAAAGCTATTAGGTTAAAAATATCAATCAAATCTCTTTCATTCAATGGTTTTTGCAAATTGATTTTTCAAGATTTTTTCATATCTTTTCCATGTGCATTTTTGTTCAATCATGCTCTAATCAACCAAATCTTGCCATATTGGGATGTGCACAAAATCTTGAGTCTAGAATGTGCATAAAAAGATTTTTTTAGGTCAAGTTTATATTTTCTACATATTTAAATAATTTAAATGAATTAATATTAATATAAATTCAAATAAATAATTATAAAATGAGAAAATACTTCCCCTTGGGCTTAATGGTCGTGCATAGGCTTGGCATGAAGAAACTTGGAAGAAAAATGGGCCCATTAGCATTTTTGGATCATTTGCATCAATGTTGACTTTTCAAAATTCCCAAAAATTTCCCAACTTCCACAAGGCATAACTTGCTCAATGTTTAAGCTTTTCACATGTTCTTGGACATTTTGGAAAGGTCTTTGAGTCCTCTAACCAATGCCTTTGGTCCCATGTAATTTGGATTTACCAATATCAAGTTATGGCCTTTGACTTAAAGTCCCTTTTTGTTGACTTTTGAAAATGACCTATAATGTTGAAATTGATAACTTTTTGTGAGAGCATTTCTTGGACTTGAAGTATGAAGATGAGTTGTAGGAAATGTCTTTCTCTTCAAAATGAGCTTTGGATGGAAATTTTCTGATAATCCATGTGAAAGTTATGCCTTGGTCAATTTCAGTTGACTTTTTCAGCTGTCCAAATATAGCAACTTTTGCATCTTTGATGATTTCTGAGCCAAATTTTGAGAATCATGATCAAGCATTGATCAAATGATGTTTGTGGCTTCAAAATGATATGTTGACCAAAAATTTGAACTTTTGACTGTCAAATGACCATTTTGCCCCTACAGTTGACTGTAGTGCAATGTAGGGTTTTGACTGTGCAATTTTGAGCTGAATGCCTTGAAACTTGATATGAGGATACTTGACCATCTTTGTAAGCATGTGAGACTTGATTGGGCCTTTGAAAACTTCATTTTCTTGATCAGGACTCAAACCCTAGTTTTGACTGTATAGGATACAGTTGAGCTGCACAACCCTTGGGGAATTTTGTGACTTGGCTTGGCAATTTCCTGAAGAATATGGGAGGGAAAATTTTGGGGTACAACAGTATGCATAACAAATGCAAGAAATATGTGCAATATGATGCATGATATGCAATGCATATGATTAATTTTACTTTGTTATTTTATATATTTCAAGGGATTTAAGGTTTATAGACATATTGCAAACATCAAAATAATAACGCATTTGAAATACTGGAAATTTTTATTATAATAACTTCAAAATGGATTACAAGTTTCAATGATCCCACGTACAAGATGAAAATACAATCTAAAATTCTGAGAAAAAGAACTGATGGAGATCAATCTGTACGTTGGCGCTTGCCTGTGAGCCTGGCAATCTGAGCCCTCAACCTCTGGTTTTCTTCCACATGTCTGATGGCAACCTCCTTCCAATCATCTGAATTAGGAAGTGAGTAATCAACACCTATTTAAGGCTTAGGGGAAAATAAATCTCCTTGCCTCTCCATAGACTCCACCACTCGACTCTCAAGGATATCAATCAAATAGTCTTTCTCCTTCAAGTGTGCTTTACAGGAACTCTCTAAAGTCTAGAACTTGTTATTCCAAGCATCCATTTCCTGTTGCATCCTAACCAAAGCGAGTTGTAGCTCTTCTAGATCATCTAATAATGGAGGAGTGATCTTCACAAATAGATCAGGCATGGGTGTCTCCCGAGTATACGGCATCTTTAACTGAATTGCTCTCAATCGAATCCATTGGAGATATGGCTCCAAAGAAACAACACCCATAGGTCCCAAATCCTTCCTACTCTTCTTATGAATGTGACGCCAGGCCTTCGTAATATGCTCCCTAGCTTCCCTATGGTCTTCTCCTTCCTTCAGAAAGAAACTAGTCAAATGAATACTATTCGGGTTATCCCTCATTGGATAACCAAGTTGCCGCCGTGCAAGAACAGGGTTATAGTTAATTCCTCCCTTTGTACCAAGAAGCGATACATTGGGGAAATTACCACAACTGTCAATAATCTCTACATCCTGGTAAGCTCGATGATACCAATCAATATACGAGTGAGTAAGTGCCATGGTCTTAGGAGCCTAACGGGGTTCCTTTTTGACATCCCAAAAAGCATCAGACTGAGGCATATGAGAAATGAACCACCGGTACAACAGAGGCGTGCAACAGATAATCATTCCCCCATGATAAGAATTTTGAAGATGAACAGAGTAATAAGCATCACCCAATAGTGTAGGAACTGGGTTTCCAATCATGAAAATCCTGATAGCATTAATGTCGACAAACTTGTCCACATTAGGAAATAAGAACAATCCATAAGCAAGTAGAGCAAAGATGGCCTAAAAAGCAACTGTACTCTTCATTCTGGCAAAACTAACGAGCTTTCTCCAATAAGAACTGATCTGGTAATCCTCTAATCCCTCCTTTAGTAGTCATATGGGCTTCCACCTCAGACTTCCCTAGGTGAATCAAAGTAGCAATCTCATGTGGTTTTGGTTCACCCTCTAAACCAGTAAAAGGAACATGATCGGTAACAGGTAAAATTTAATAGATAAGAATACTCCTCCAATGTAGGCATCAACTGATAATTGGGAAAAGTAAAGAAGTGATACATCAGATCATAGAACTGGACCAAGGTCGAGAGAATACCCTCCTTCATCTTCAGCTTCATGAGAGGAATAATGGATCCATACTTCTTCCGAAAGTCTGCAGAACACTCGATTTCTGGAATTAGACTGACCAACTCATCTATCTTGGGATCCTTGAAACTGTATTTCCCGGTCTTTCTCTTTCTAGAATCCATGGTTAAAAGTACCTGAGATATTCACAAATAGTCACCCCTTAAAATCCCTTGAAATATTGTTTTCTTCAAAAGATGCTTATGAGTGCATAGATGCATGATGCAACAATCACACACAAGATCACACATATAGGGTTCATAGGTTCAACGTCACAAGCATGAGGTCGAAGGTACTACTCATAAGGTGTTGGTCTAAAAAGTTATCACCTGCCGAACAAGGTTCTAGAGGTTCCCAGAGTCTACATCCTTCTTTTGGATATTACCAACTTCCCAATTAACTCGGTAATTAGTAATATTCTCAAGAAATACTCGTCCGAGCATAGTATCGCGTGACAACTATTTCCAGATTACTCTGTCATAGCTTCTGCACTACACCTAAGTGGCCAAGATGGATTTGGTATTCTACGGTCCTCAGTTTCAGCAGGCTCCCAGGTCGAAAGCAGCACGTCTTCTCGATTACTCGGTAAACGACACTACAGTCAAAGGGGCCTCCACTACGTGGGGGATCTCATGCCTCCTTTTTTGGGATTACTCCCTCAAAGTTAACATGACTATACCGTCCGTCCTATCTTAAAGTTTTCCCAAGTCTGGGTATAGGACTTATGAGTAATCACCAAGCACCCTGAAAACTAGGAAAATCCAAACAAACATATATAAAAAATATAACACCTAAACAACAATAGCATATATACAGATATAAACAAAGATATGCTCAACCCACTTAGGAATGGACCAGCAAGAGGTCAATATTTCCCCAGTGAAGTCGCCATTTTTCTGTAGCGGTACAAATGTTTAAGATTAAGCCATTAAATTGACTAGACTTGTACAAATCAAAATCAAAATCGCCACCACGCTTTATTGTTTCCAAAGGAATGGGAAAAGAGCTAATAACCCAAAAGAGGGGGAAAGATTCTAGGTAAGGGGGTTGGTTATGCAAAGGGAAGGTATTAGCACCCTAAACATCTACGATACTCCGCAAGAACCTCTTTGAAAAATCTGTATATTTTGGCTATAAAATATGTTGTATATAAAATGGATGGTGGAGGTGAGAAAAGAAATATATTTTTTATGATTTTTTGCACCCGCCACGGTTGCGAACCTTTAGTGCCTACGTACCACCTTTCGTGCAATAGGGGATCAGGGTACACATAGTTCCTATTTTAAAAATTTGAAACACAAGTGTGTTGGTTGATTTTAAGAGATAACACATCAACGTCATTGTCCGTGTGGAAAACATACTTACTACCCACAATCATGAGAAAGGAGAATTTGCATCATCTCAAAGTGGAGGATATGGATTGGATTTTAAAATCAACAATGCCTCACTCAACACCCAAGTGGAAAATATCTCACTTCACTATATGTTGTAGAAGTATAGTTGTTTGCATCACTACAAGGATTGACAAGAGTTTAATCTTTTGAGAAAAGTTTAAAGATAAAAGCCAAAGTGGCAAAATGGTTTGAAATGAGATTGATTGACTTTTAGTCTTCTCATAAAAATGTCAAGGTATTATTAAATTGATTGAAGTTTATTTATGAAAATATTTTGAAAATGCATGGACATGAGTCCAAGTTTATAATGAAAGTGGTTCAAGTTTAGAAACAAGAAGAGCTTTCAAAAAGATGGAGAATATTTTTGAAATTAAAGAAGATGGGAAGAGAAGAAGAGACTATCCTAAAGCATAAGGTAAAAGATAAAGAGAAGAACCATCTAACCAACAAGAAGCCAATACTTGACATTATGAGTCATGATAGAATTCCCATTCTTTGGATTGAAACCAATCAAGCAAAGATACTAGACCTCTTGAGAGATCCAAACTTCAAGCATATTAAGTCTTCACAAAAATTGGGCAGAGTAACGGCAGTATACGGGTGAATTCCAGATTACAAACCAAGAGTGTAATCACAATAAGCTGCACACAAAACAAACAAACAAACCAATGTCTTGAGGTAAACCTCAAGAACTCCAGACAAAATATCAATTAAGGTCCAAGGTCTCCAATATAGGCCAAGCTTTCTAATCCTAAGTCCAAGAAGCCCAACACTCCACCATTCCAAGGATAGTAACCAAATAGTCCTAGTATCATTAAAGATTTTTATGGTTTATGTTGATTATTAAGTATCTTCAAAAAGAAAATAAAAGCTCAAGTGAGCAAAATAAAAATGACATAAAAGTAAATGCTCAAGTGAGCAAAGATGAAAATAACATGAAATGTAAATGCTAAAGTAAAGAGTACATAAAGCATAAAAAATAAAAGCATAAAGTAAAGAGCATAAAATAAAGTCAATTTTTAGACATTAGTGGTTAGTTGGATGACCATCTTGAAACTTGCATTTGGAACTCATTAGAGGATTGGTAGAACCAAAACCTCCACACAACAAGTTGCATTTGCTTTTTGTCAAGTATACCATCAATTTAATAAACTCTCAAGGCAACATTTAATGATCAACAATGTTTAAATGATCTGCATTGACCAAAATTGATGAAGATCCATTAGAGGATTGGTAGAACCAAAGCCTCCACACAATGAATCTCAAGGTTATTGGATCAAAGGGATCAAATTAACATACTTGGGCTTGCAAACATTGGTTTGGGCCACGAATGATCATTTATTCGAATCGGGACAAAATTTAGTGCTATGTTAAGCAATCGTAAGTGGACTTATGTAGAAGTCGCACCTATTTTGAGGTCGGTCAATAGCAATCTATGTACTTCATATTTGGTTGGATAAATGATATAGAGATCATCACCCCTTAACATGTAGCACAATTAAAAAAGAAAGGGATAAGACGAAGAGGGAGGGGAATGATAAGCTAATTTGGATCACTACCTTAAATTTCATTCATCTTTAAATTCAATCACTCATCTAGATGGATTAAAGCACTAAACATATCATTAATCCAAAACACCAAGAATGAATTAAATAATTCACTCTTTGATAGATTTGAATTGATGAACATTTATCCAACTTCATTTACACCACAAAGTCCATTGAATTTAAAGAGAAATTGGACATTTAAAATTGTAATCCAAATTATCCATCAAAGAGAGTGAACAGAAAAAATATTTGAGTTAAAACAGCTCCAAAATAAGGCAGAAAAAGTATTTTTGGCACTGTTACAATCAATTGTGCTTAGACAGCAACCATTTGTATATCTAGTTTTGTGACATATTAACGCCTTTTAACGTTTGTTTCGTGCTCAGGGTGATCCATAGAATAGGTTCAACGTAAGACATGTAAGAATAGGAGCCAGGACGAGATCGTTCCATTCCTAGGGCACGATCTGAGTTCTTCGTCATATCTCATGAACCAGGGGTTTTCAACATGAATAAACCTCAAATTTGAACTCAGGGGGCAATTTCGCATGGGATAGGATATTTTGATTTTGCTTAAACCACCGTTTGTTGAATTTTACAGACTTTTAATACCGGAGAAGACGATCGGAGTTTGACTCCAGCGTCCCTCCGGTCGTTCTCCTGGCAACCCCTCATTGGGCAGTTCAAATTAGCGCGCATTTTTTTTGTTTAATAATATTTGACTTTGTTTTATATATAATACTATGTGTTGGTTATGATACACGAATGATAAAGCAGCTCAGTTTGCAAGGCAAGGCATGTGAAAAAGGAGAGGGCTTGGGTTCGAGTCCCAGGTCCAGCAATTTTATTTTTTCTAATATTCTCTTGTAGATCCAGCACTTCAACCTCCAGCGCGCACACCTTGTGTCCTCAAATCTACACCATCAAAGGCCAATACATTCAGATCCAAGTGTAACAAATACGCATCCCCACCATGGGCATTCAAAGGACCCAATACAGCCTCTGGGCTCTTTCACACATGGCCCCAGTGAATTCAAATCAGTACCCCCGCCCCCCATTTGCTTATGACATCAGGCCCAATTTGCTTTTATTTTATTTTATTTTATTTGGTTTTATTGTTTATTTTCTCTTAATCTTTTTTTTATAATAATATAAAATCAGAAAAAAATAATAATAATTAGACTTAGGATTTTTCTAAAATTAATTGTAGGTGTTTAGGTATTGGCTTGCATTTTTGGTAAATCCCAAGTGTATGTGTGAATGTCATGACTGATGTCATAACATTCTAGTTCAGTTTGTACTAACTCATTAGGTACCTTTGCAGAAAAATATTGTAATTCAAATACTGATGTTTATAAGTGTGTATCTGAGCATTTTTGCAAAATGATCACATTTTGCTAAATCAGTAGACAGGTTTTCTCAGATGTCATAACAGATGTTATGACATCCTGTTCTGAACTAACAGGATTGCAGGATTGGATAAGTCTGAGTTTTTTCAGGAAATAACTCAGTCTTTTCTGAACAGAATCCTGCGTTTTCTGAGGGGTAACCTAGCTCAACCCTAACCTGGTTAATAAAGTCCTGTGACCTGATCTTTAGGTCAAAACGGAATTAACCCTAGGTTTTTGGAAACCCTAACTGAAGTTGCAGCTGCTATATATTCAACAGAGCTGCTGTTTTTCATGGATGGCTTTTATTGATTAGAAGATCATTTGTAATCTGTATAGATTTGTTTATTGTACTCCAAGCAATTATCATTGTGATAAGTGCCTTGGAATAGGTTTCAAATTGTAAGGGTTGTGTAGCACTCTAAGCTTTGAAGCAAGAGTGCTTGAATGTTCCTTGACTAAAGCTGTGAAGCAGAGTCAAGTTAGTTGTGTACATCACTCAAAGATGTGAAGCAAGAGTGATTGTGTTGCTTGATTAAAAAGCTGTGAAGCTTAATCAAGTGTCTGTCTTTGAAGAGTGTCTTCATCAATTCTTAAGTCAAATTGGTTTATGTATCACTGCTGTGATTGAGGGGGAGTGAGTAGGAACTCAGGTTTAAGTTGTACTTAGATTGGAATTGCATTGGGTAGGTCTTAAGTGAAGGAGATAAACTGGTTGGTTTATTCCTGAATTAAAATCTCTTATAGTGGATTTCCTCCCTGGCTTGGTAGCCCCTAGAGTAGGTGTTGTTGCACACTGAACTGGGTAAACAATTGACTGTGTTCTTTATTGCTTTTGTATTTACTGTCATATAGTAAGTCAGATACGGTGTCATAACATTGAACGTGACATTGAGTATCTGCAGCCAGAATTTCAATTGGCATCAGAGCAGGCACCCTGCCTGTATTACTGGGTGAGATCTAGGGATATCACTTTCTGGCACTATGGACAAAGAAGGAGCTTTTGGAAATAGACCACCCATTCTGGACGGAACCAATTATGACTACTGGAAACCTCGTATGATTGCCTTCCTAAAATCTCTGGACAAAATGGCTTGGAGAGCTGCTGACAAAGGATGGATTCATCCCACCGTAACTGAGATAGATGGGACAATCAGTCTGAAGCCTGAGGAAGATTAGAGTAAAGAAGAAGATGAGTTAGCTCTGGGAAATTCAAAAGCTTTAAATGCCTTGTTCAATGGAATTGATAGAAACATTTTCAGACTAGTACATCAATATGAACTGGCCAAGGAAGTTTGGGACACTCTCAAAACTACTCATGAGGGCACTTCCAAAGTAAAAATGTCAAGGCTTCAGATGTTGACCACTAAGTTTGAGAATCTAAAAATGATGGAAGATGAAACCATTCATGAGTTTCACATGAACATCTTGGAGATTGCCAACACCTCAGGAGCACTGGGTGAAAAAATGTCAGAAGAAAAACTGGTGAGGAAGATTCTCAGATCCTTGCCTAAAAGATTTGCAATGAAGGTAACTGCCATAGAGGAAGCCCAGGACATTAGCAAGTTGAAAGTGGATGAACTTATTGGGTCTCTTCAGACTTTTGAGATGGGAATCACTGATAATGGTGTCAAAAAGAACAAGAGCATAGCTCTTATGTCCAACACTGATGTTGAAGAAAACATTTCAGAAGCTGTAGCCATGCTTGGAAGACAGTTCAACAAACTCATCAAAAGAATAGATCCAAAGTCAAGGTCTAATGTTCATAACATTCCCTCTAACATTGACAGTTCCAGCAGAAGACAAAGGTCAGAAGAGAAAGGAGTTCAAGGCAGAGGAATTCAATGCCATGGTTGTGAAGGATATGGGCATATTCGAGCTGAATGTCCTACCTTTCTTAAGAAACAAAAAGGAATGACAGTTACTTGGTCTGACTGTGATTCAGAAAGTAATTCTGAAGAAGAGACTGCCAAACGAGTTACTGCTTTAACTGGTGTTTGTACCTCTGAAAGAGACATCAGTGATGAAGAGGTGACTTTTGAAGAACTGGCTGATACTTACAAAGAATTGTGTATCAGAAGTACTGAAATCTGTGTGCAGAATGAGAAACAGTCAAAACTCATCATAAAGATGGAGGCTGAAAAAAGGGCAAACCTTGAAACTATAAGTCATCTAGAAGGAAAAGTGCAATTGCTGAACTCACAACTAAACCAAATGACCAAATCTGTCAAGTTGTTGAAAAATGGGACAGACAAATTGGAAGAGATCCTACAGGTTGGACAAAATGTGGGAAATAAATATGGTCTAGGATTTATGGAAGCAACGAACTCTGGTTCTGGTAAGCAAATGTCAAAACAGATGTCTCAACACAACTTTCGACATCAGGAACAGAAACATATGAGGAAAAGGTACCAAAGATGGAAATGTCATCATTGTGGTAGATATGGCCACATAAAGCCCTTCTGCTTTAGATTACATGGATACCCTAATCAGAACTCAGGTGTCAAACCTAAGTCTAAAAAGGTACCACATGCTCCTCAATGGAAGAAAAAGGCTACTGCACTGATAGCTCACACTTCCCTGAGGGTCTCTGCAAAGGAAGACTGGTACTTTGACAGTGGATGCTCCAGACATATGACTGGAATCAAGAACCTCCTCAATAATGTTAAGCCTCACACCACCAGTTTTGTGACCTTTGGAGATGGGGATAAAGGTGAAATCAAAGGAGTTGGTGATTTGGACTGCCCTGGAGTTCCAAGTCTAAATGAAGTACTGCTGGTGAAAGGACTGACCGCTAATCTCATTAGTATCAGTCAACTGTGTGATCTAGGATTCAAGGTCAATTTCTCAAAATCTGAATGCCTTGTGATCAATGACAAACAAGAGATAGTAATGAAAGGAGTCAGATCCAAAGACAACTGTTACTTGTGGGAGGCTGAGAACACTAATTTCTCATCTGTGTGTTCCATTGCAAAGGAAGAAAAAGAGGTGAAACTGTGGCACCAAAAACTTGGCCATCTTCATCTAAGGGGTATGAAGAGGATTATCTCCTTGGAGGCAGTCAGAGGGATTCCAAAACTGCAAATTGATGAAGGAAGAGTTTGTGGTGAATGTCAAGTTGGTAAGCAGACGAGGATGTCACACCCAAAGTCAAGACATCTGACCACCTCTAAGGTTCTAGAACTCCTCCATATGGATCTGATGGGACCAATGCAAGTTGAGAGTCTTGGTGGTAAAAGATATGCCTATGTGGTTGTGGATGATTTTTCCAGATTCACCTGGATTAATTTCATTAGGGAAAAATCAGATGCATTCGAAGCTTTTAGAGAACTGTGCAAGAGAATTCAAAGAGAGAAGGAAGGATGTATTGTCAGAATCAGAAGTGATCATGGCAAGGAATTTGAAAACAGCAAGTTTGATGACTTCTGTGCTTCAGAAGGAATCAGTCATGAGTTTTCTTCTCCCATAACACCTCAGCAAAATGGAGTTGTGGAAAGAAAAAACAGGACCATACAAGAATCTGCCAGAGCAATGTTACATGCCAAAAGACTTCCTATGTATTTTTGGGCTGAAGCTATGAATACAGCTTGCTATGTTCATAACAGGGTCACCTTGAGAAAGGGAACCTCATCCACCATATATGAACTCTGGAAAGGAAGAAAACCAACTGTGAAGTACTTCCATGTGTTTGGTAGCAAATGCTATATTCTGTCTGATCGTGAACAAAGAAGAAAACTGGACCCCAAAAGTGATGAAGGCATATTTCTAGGATACTCCTCAAACAGCAGAGCTTATAGAGTATTCAACTCCAGAACCAAAACCATGATGGAATCAATAAATGTTGTAATTGATGACTATCATGAAGAAATAGATGTTCCTTGTACTGTTGAGACATTCTTTGAGACTTCAACCCAACAGGATGACCTACCCAACTCCACCACAATAGAACCTGAATCAAAGGAAGCTAGCAAGATTCCTTCCATCAGAGTTCAGAAGGATCATTCAAAAGAGCTCATCATAGGAGATCCCAATAGTGGAGTCATCACAAGATCTAGAGAAATCATCTCAAACTCTTGTTTTGTGTCCAAAATAGAACCAAGAAATGTCAAGGAAGCCTTAACTGATGAATATTGGATTGGTGCAATGCAAGATGAACTGAACCAATTCAAGTAACATGAAGTTTGGGAACTGGTTCCTAGACCTGAAGGAACTAACATCATTGGGACAAAATGGATATTCAAGAACAAGTCAGATGCTGAAGGAGTTGTCACCAGAAATAAGGCAAGACTTCTTGCTCAAGGATACACCCAGGTTGAAGGGGTTGATTTTGATGAAACCTTTGCACCTGTAGCCAGATTGGAATCAATCAGACTCTTGTTGTCAATTGCTTGTCTTCTGAAGTTCAAGTTATTTCAGATGGATGTGAAAAGTGCCTTTCTAAATGGGTACTTAAATGAGGAAGCTTATGTGGAACAACCTAAAGGTTTTGTGGATCCAACCCATCCTGATCATGTCTACAAACTGAGAAAAGCTCTATATGGCCTGAAACAAGCTCCTAGAGCATGGTATGACAGGTTAACAAAGTTTCTCTCAGACAAAGGCTACAGAAAAGGAGGCTTGGACAAAACTCTCTTTGTCAAAACTGAAGGAGGGAAGTTGATGGTTGCCCAAATATATGTTGATGACATAGTGTTTGGAGGAATGTCAGAACATATGGTTAAACACTTTGCTGACCAGATGTAGGCTGAATTTGAAATGAGTCTCATGGGAGAACTAACTTATTTTCTTGGACTACAAGTCTCACAGATGGAGGACTCAATCTTCTTATCTCAAAGCAAGTATGCTAAGAATATTGTAAAGAAGTTTGGTATGGAGAATGCAAGTCACAAAAGGACTCCTGCTCCTACCCATCTAAAGCTTTCCAAAGATTCAAGTGGGGTTAAGGTGGATCAAAGTCTATACAGAAGCATGATAGGAAGCTTGTTGTACTTAACTGCCAGCAGACCTGATATTGCATTTGCAGTTGGAGTTTGTGCTAGATACCAAGCTGATCCCAAAGTCAGTCATATCAATCAAGTGAAGAGAATTTTGAAGTATGTAAGTGGTACTTACAACTATGGATTGATGTATACTCATGGCTGTGAACCAGCTCTGACTGGCTACTGTGATGCTGATTGGGCTGGTAGTGCTGATGATAGAAAAAGCACCTCTGGAGGATGTTTCTTTTTGGGAAGTAATCTGGTTTCCTGGTTCAGCAAGAAACATAATTGTGTGTCTCTTTCAACTGCTGAAGCTGAATACATTGCAGCTGGTAGTAGCTGCTCTCAAATGATATGGATGAAACAGATGCTCACTGAGTATAATGTCACACAAGATGTTATGACAGTGTACTGTGACAATCTGAGTACAATCAACATATCCAAGAATCCCATTCAGCATAGCAGGAGCAAACATATTGACATACGACATCACTTTATCAGAGACCTTGTAAAAGAGAAGACAATCAAATTGGAACATGTTGCCACTGAGCTACAGTTGGCTGACATTTTTACCAAGGCTTTGGATGCAAACCAATTTGAAAACTTAAGGGGTAAGCTGGGTATTTGCCAACATGAGGAATTGTAGCAATTAATTTTACTTAAAACAAGGATCAAAGGACTTATGCCTGTTATAATTGGTTTAAAATTGTATTTTCTCATTTCCTACAATTTTTTTAAGAAGTTGAATAGACACTCCCTTGCTTCCTTCCTCTCTCGTCTCCTCATCAAAACCCAGTCTCTCAATCAGAAATTTCTCCTCAGTTGCTGTTGGTCCTCTAAAACTGTTAACATGTCTCAAACACCATCATCATCCAATACGACCATTTCAACCTCTTCCTCTGATCAAGATTCTGGGACAATCTCTTCTTGTCTGGACTCTGACGTTCTGGAGATCTCCTCTCATAGAAAAGTGGGAACTAACCCCACCAAGGTCAAAGAGTTAAGAACAAGACATGCAGGAAAACCCCAAGCTTCTGCCTCTGGTAATCCATCTCATCCTTCTTCTCCAGTTCCCCCTGAAATTGCAAATAAGGAAGGGACAACCTATGTTAATCAAGCAATAGCAAAAATTATTTCAAGAATTCTGAACGGGAATCACTCAGTTTCTGGCATTTCTGTTCCTCTGAACCAAGAAAGCTCAAATGCTGAAACAAATCCAGATGTCTCTAAGAATGTTGAGACATCAAACAAAGAGAAGAATGCTGACATTGCTCACAAGAAAAGAAAGAAGCCTGAATACTCTGGATCTGATGACAGTGCTTGAAGGTTTATTGCTGTTTGGTGGTGTTGCTGGTTGGTTGCTGATATCTGGTGGAGTTTGGAAGTGTATTCTGTTGTTGTCTGCTGCTGATCTTATTATTTTGTCTTGGACAACTGTATAATTGTCTGAACATGTATCTTTGGCCCATTTGTGGCTAAAGAGGGGGAGAATATTTTGGTACTTAATTAGTACTTGACATTATATTTTTCTGCTGTCACTTATTTCTGCTGCTATCTATCTCTGATTGTTTAGGGTCTTTAGCCAAAAATCTGCCAAAGGGGGAGTTTGTAGGTGTTTAGGTATTGGCTTGCATTTTTGGTAAATCCCAAGTGTATGTGTGAATGTCATGACTGATGTCATAACATTCTAGTTCAGTTTGTACTAACTCATTAGGTACCTTTGCAGAAAAATATTGTAATTCAAATACTGATGTTTATAAGTGTGTATCTGAGCATTTTTGCAAAATGATCACATTTTGCTAAATCAGTAGACAGGTTTTCTCAGATGTCATAACAGATGTTATGACATCCTGTTCTGAACTAACAGGATTGCAGGATTGGATAAGTCTGAGTTTTTTCAGGAAATAACTCAGTCCTTTCTGAACAGAATCCTGCGTTTTCTGAGGGGTAACCTAGCTCAACCCTAACCTGGTTAATAAAGTCCTGTGACCTGATCTTTAGGTCAAAACGGAATTAACCCTAGGTTTTTGGAAACCCTAACTGAAGTTGCAGCTGCTATATATTCAACAGAGCTGCTGTTTTTCATGGATGGCTTTTATTGATTAGAAGATCATTTGTAATCTGTATAGATTTGTTTATTGTACTCCAAGCAATTATCATTGTGATAAGTGCCTTGGAATAGGTTTCAAATTGTAAGGATTGTGTAGCACTCTAAGCTTTGAAGCAAGAGTGCTTGAATGTTCCTTGACTAAAGCTGTGAAGCAGAGTCAAGTTAGTTGTGTACATCACTCAAAGCTGTGAAGCAAGAGTGATTGTGTTGCTTGATTAAAAAGTTGTGAAGCTTAATCAAGTGTCTATCTTTGAAGAGTGTCTTCATCAATTCTTAAGTCAAATTAGTTTATGTATCACTGTTGTGATTGAAGGGGAGTGAGTAGGAACTCAGGTTTAAGTTGTACTTAGATTGGAATTGCATTGGGTAGGTCTTAAGTGAAGGAGATAAACTGGTTGGTTTAATCCTGAATTAAAATCTCTTATAGTGGATTTCCTCCCTGGCTTGGTAGCCCCCAGAGTAGGTGTTGTTGCACACTGAACTGGGTAAACAATTGACTGTGTTCTTTATTGCTTTTGTATTTACTGTCATATAGTAAGTCAGATACGGTGTCATAACATTGAACGTGACATTGAGTATCAGCAGCCAGAATTTCATTAATTTTTAATTTTGTAAATTAATTAAATTAATTACTTTAATTTTATTTTATCAATTTAAAATCAATTAGACTTAGAATTAATTTTAATTAACAATTATTTTTCTCTTATTCAATTAATTAGGACTAGTTTTAGTTTTCCTTATTTAATTTAACCTTTTTTTTTTACAATTAAAAACAACCAAAAAAGATTTTCTTTTATTTAGTTTATTTAGGGTTTTAGACGACTCTATCCATTTCACACGCGTTATTTATTTTCGCATTTTTTATACTAATGTATCTGCTGACAGTATGTAATAGCTTAAAGTAAGGCATTTACTTTATCGCTTTCTTTATTTTTTCCCCATTGTTGGACATGTAAATACCCCCTCCCAAAAGCCTTGTAATAGCGTAGGACTTACGATTCCCGCACTTTAAATTTCCGCAAAATATTAACTGTTAGTAACTAGGCTTGTATGGAAAGACTGAAAATAAAGCGCTAGAAAACCTAATAACAAAGACTAAAATAACTGAATTGAATCACTTGCACATATACACCTCTAGGGTACGCCCACATTGATTTCCTTTTGAAAAATAAAATAGTCATGTCCCTCGAAAGTGGGGACACTTTAGCAAAGACCCATAAGTCAAAAGATCATAGTCCCTCAATGACCCTACAATGTTGCCTTTCGGTAAATGATCTAGTCCCTTAAATGAAATTTCTAAAGCGTCTCTATATGTTGCCTTTATGATTGTAAGTTCCTTCGGATGTCCCATAAACATCCAACGATATGGATACATACTCACTAATAGTAGGATAGAGTTGTCTAAAGGATAGAAGGAAAAGAACGAACCTTTTCGAGTATAAGTAGATAGTTCTTAAATGCTTGCTCAAAAACAAACTTTTTGCACTTACACAAGATATTTCAAAAATACTTTCAAAAAATGCTTTATCAACACTCTTGAGGACTCATACAAGAGTTATCAAAAAGCGAATCGCCGCACTAAGGCATTTTCAAATAATTTTTTCAAAACGCAAAGCACAAGGTATTTAAAAAATGAGATAAGCATCTAAGAGCCCATAGAAATTTACGGATGGAAAGGGTGCTAACACCTTCCCTTTCCATGATCTACCCTCTTACTCTGAAAATTCTCAAAAAGGTCTTTTTCTTTTATTTTCACCCTTTCCTTAATTTGGATAAAATAAAAGTCGGTGGCAACTCTTGCTTACCGTAACATTTGCAAACACAAATGCAAAACCAGTATTACAGTCGGTTCTGCCACCATATCATGGGGACATAAATAGGAGTTTTCGGCATTTACGACCGAGATAAATGGATTGTTCACTATTTAGCCAAGTTTGAAAGAGGAATTAAAGGACTTTTTGGAAACGAAGAATAGTTTACACGACTGTAGATTGGAGAAGTCAAGGTTTTCGGAGAGCGGGAGGTTTTTATGCGCAGAAGCAATTGAAGATAAAAGTTCATCCCAATCCTTATAATGTCTATATTTTTCTTGTGATTATTTTGAATAATATGAGTAGTTAAAACCCCCAACACTAGAGGGTGTCCCTGATTTGACTCTGTAAACAATTTTGATTCTTACATTTCTTTAATACAATATTCTTCTATATTCAATTTAATTATACAATGTTTTTATTCTTTCTTGATCAGACCAATTTGGATTAATCTATGGTTAACAACCATCTGGACCGCGGTTGTTAATGTTTTTGTATAATTAGGCTATAATAGATATCACCTAGGGCTAGGGATACCCTATAGTTACCATATCACTCTTGGTAAAATAAAGGCTTGACTCCATCAGATATCTCGAAGGACTTAGGATTTAGGATGTACGGTTAAAGGTTTTCCCACTAAGGACTTATGAGAAGATAATCTAAAGGGATGGTATTTGAAGGATATGAACTTGTTGAAGAGATCAGGATTCAAGGTTGCTACAGGGAAAATTATACACCATACCCTATCATGCTCCTCATATCTGTGAAAAAGTCTTAATTTACATTCTGCTTATTTTTTATTTCTGCTAAGTAACAATTCCTAAACCAAAACCCCAATTAAGTTTTTATTTAATTGAATGTGAATTGAACTCGATAATTGCATGCAGTCCTTGAGATAGACTGAAAAGGTTCTGATAACAAACTAGCTAAAGCTTCAATACTAACATAGGTAGTTGTATTGCAGACTCGCATATTTATCACAACCTAGGGGATAAATTATGCGAGAAACTTGAATCTGAATTTGAATAAACTGGGCCATGGATATGATCATAGATATGCCACCTTGTGTAATTCTTAGTTAACAATACCTCTAAATGTTGTGTTTGTTCTCAACCAAGGTATTTGTTGTAGTGTAAAAGGTTCTAAGATTTAAATTTTTGATTCGCGCAGGTGAATAAGCTAGTGAGTAGGCCTTAAGATGTTCCATAGTATTATTGTGCCTTGTGATTGAATGAAATGTATGATTAGTGTGTTTATGTATGATGCCTAATGATAATGTAATTGACATGTATTTCGTATGTATATGCACCAAGTGTTTATGAATGTTTTGATAAACTTGCTCCTTTAGATTATTGGGTCTTCAGGGTTACTGAATCCCCAACATTGTCTGTTGTTTTGTTACAGTAAATCCAAGTTTACTTGTATTTTGATGTCATTTTGTGAACAATGTCAATGTGATGTTGATAATTGTATCGTAGGCGTATGCGTGGATTTCTTTTGACATTTTTTCTAACCAAAATGCTTTTTGATGTTTTGTCAATGCTTTTTATGTTGTCAAATTCTCAAAATAATCTTGTGCAATGTTCACAAGAAATAATCGTAGTATTTTTCAAACAAGCTTGAAAAATAAAAACATAATTGAAAAACATTTGAAAAATGAATTATTTTATTAATGAAAAAATGCCTCTGAATAGGCCAAAGTACAAGATGTAATCCCTAAAAGAGGTAATTACAAAAAGATAAACAAAACTGAAAATGGAAATGAAAATGATAATTGCTACTACTATTTCTCCAATGTCTTTTGATAACTCTAACCCCGTTGCTTCTGAGAAAGATGATTAAATCAATTCTTCCCCTTTGTAGTCGTAGATGAAATAAATCCTTGAATTGCAGTTTGTTGTACCCCAAAATTTTTCCTCCCATTTTGAAGACAAATTAATTCCAGATAACTCCTCATGCTTCTAGGGTTCTCAAAGTACTCAAGGATACTCAAGGGTTGACTAGACAAACTCTCCTCCTAAGCAATTTACCTACAATTAGGGTTTTGCTTCTCTCAAAGGAAATTGAGTTTCTAATTCCTTAAATGGTCTTCATGGTTTCTCATATGTATCAAAGTATCCTAATACCAAGTTTCAAGCCTTACATCACAAATTTTCTCAGTCAATTAGCCAGATGATTGAAAATCAACTATATTGGACAAAAAGTCAACTTTGACCAATCTACAGTCAAACTTCAATATTTTTGGTCAACGTCAAGATTTTGAAGTCACATTCATCATTTGATAAAGGGTTGATCATGATTCATCAAGAAAACTCAAAATTCATCAAAAGTTAAAAGTAACTAAATTAGGATTTTCTTTAAGAGAAGTCAACTGAACTTTGACCAAGCATAACTTTCACATAATCATCATAAATTCCTCAACCAAAGCCTAACTTGAAGGAAATTCAATTCTCTAGAATTTTGTATCTCTAAGCTCAAGGCAAAAAATACTTCATTCGAGAGATATGGGCTAAAATATTACAGGTCATTTTAAAAGTCAACAGAAAGAAATCTTTTGTCAAAGAAATTTAAATCAAGTTAAAGACTTAAAATGAAAATAATAACCAACATGAAAGTTGTAGGAGACATCTTGAGGTTTCCAAAAAGTCCAAGATCATATTCATATGACAAAAATTGAAAGAGTTGTGATTTATGCAAGTTGGGCAATTTTGAGAAAATGCACGAAGTTCAAAATGAGCAAACTTGAATTTTTGGACTAATGGGCTAAGTTTTCAGGTTCAAGCGTGATCATGACCTCATAAGGGACTCCTAAATCCATTCATGTATCTTTGTGATTTTTATTTCTTTTTCTTTTGATTTCATTCAATTAAAAGCAAAATAAATCAAATAAAATACCAAATAAATGATATAAGGCATGTGGATGTTTGTTTTGATCAGATCTAAAGCCCAAAAAGCTCATGACAACTTGTCAACATCGTGTAAGGATGATTGGCATAAGATTGGCCTAAAAAAGAAAGTTTTCATGCAAAATTACAATCAAATATTTGATCATGAAACACAAAAGATTTATCTCACTTTTGATGACCTAATATTCACTCTATAAATACCCAACATATTAAGACATCAAAAACACGCATGTTGCCTCAAGAACAAACCCTAAAAACTTCAAATTTTCAAGAAACAAGGGCATGATCAAACCCTTGTCTCCAGCTGTTTTCAATCCATTTCAAGCATCACACTATCCTCCTGAAGATCCCAGGAGCTCATCCCAACCATTACTGAAGCTTGAAGCATCGCAGAACGTGCAAACTAAGTCTCACTGGTTTGGTAACTTTATCTAATCTCAAACTTTTTATTCATGCATTGTTGATTGATTTGATGCACTCATACATGTTCATAATGATGTTTAGAATGTTTCAGAACCATTGTTTGTAAGGTTTGATGCAGGTATGGAGATTTTCCATTGTTAGGGAAAAGCTTTGATTGAGATTTGAATCTATAGATACAGGCGTTTTCAGGCCAAACTAACACCACCATTGAACTCGCAGCATGCTAATTAGAGGATCTAGGTTATTGGATCTTTCATTTTCATCCATTTTTGTAGGTTTTTAAAAACCTCCTCACCGGAGAATACGAGGTTGACCGCCGTGGATGGTGGTCTGACTTCTCTAGACAGTGGTCAAGGCTTATGTGGCCTTTTCTCTGTCTGTCTGTCTGTCTGTCTGTCTCTCTCTCTCTCTCTCTCTCTCTAATTGGTTCATTCAAAATCCTCAGGCCCCACCATAACGCGCATGTTCTGATTTTTATTTTTATTTGATTTCTCGATTTTAATTTATATTATGTTGAATGATGCTTATTAAACCAACGTGTAATAACAAGTGTCCTAGTGGTAAGAGTGATGGTTATTATTGTTGAGGGCGTGGGTTCGATCCCAACTTTTGCCATTTTCTTTTATTTTCTAGGATAACACGCATGTTTATAACAAAGGGATTCATTCCTATTCTCAAACACAAACAACATCAGGTCGCAGTGGATGAAGGGCATACTATTGAGATCCATGTCATGGATTCAAGTTCGACCCCATGTATTTTGGTTTTCTTATTTTTACTAACCCTAATTTCTTTACTATTTTCTTAACTAATTCTTTTCTAATTAACCATTAACAAACCTAATTCTTTTTTTACAAATTGTAACAAATTAGGATTAGGGTTTTCTAGTTAGTAATTAATTTTTCACATACTTTTACTTATTTTTTTAATTTTTTCAATATTAAATTTAATTAAAAATAATTAGGTTTTAATTACTATTTATTAACTTAAATTATTTTCTACAAAAAATACAAAACATTAAAACATATTTTCTAACATCTTTTATTTTATCTCTTGCTATTTAATTTCTTAGACAAGGTGTATAGGCCGCATTACCAATGTAATAGTGTAGATTTATTTTCTCACATCTTTTTCTAATTATGTAACTGCTCAGAGGGTGTAAAGCTTAGGTTTAATTTTTTGCACTTTACATTCCGTACGCTATTTAACTGCTAGTAATTAGTGTTTGCATGGAAAGACTAAAAGCAAACGTAGAAACCCTAATTTTCAAAACTAAATAACTGAACTAACACACTTTGCACACTTGCACCTTTAGGGTAACCTCTCTTGTTACTTTATGAATATTGGTCATGTCCCTCAAAAGTGGGGATACTTTAGAAAAAGATCCTTGATAAAATCATCATAGTCCCTTTCGAATAAAGATCATAATCCCTCGATGACCCTTCGAGTTGCCTACAAAATGATTTAGTCCCTTCAATGACCCTACAAGCAAAATGATGATAGTCCATTAAATACAATTGTTAAAGTATCCTTATATGTTGGCTTCGATGACCATACGATGACCCTACGCCTGTCCCTTCACACCTAATAGATAAGATTACCTACCAACTAATGGTATGGATAATACTATCTCCAAAGGAGAAGGAAAATAACAAGAAAGACCTTAGTGGGTAGGACTCTTGAATACTTGCTCACAAATAAATACATTTTTACACATCACTTTCAAACAAAATATTTTCTAAAAAAACACTTTTTATACATTGTTGAGGACTGGTACAAGAATTGTTACAAAGTCTTCCTTACATTGGAATTTCAAAATATTTTAAAACAAATCACACACACACACAAAGCAAGATTTTAAAAAGTGAGCTAAGAAATTAAGAGCCCGTAGATAACTACGGATGAAAAGGGTGCTAACACCTTCCCTTTTCATAACTTACCCCCCGAACTCAAAATCTATCAAAGGTATTTCCTGTTCTTTTCACCTTTCCTAAATATTGGATAAAAGAAAAATTGGTGGCGACTCTTGCTAACTGCAACATTTGTGATAAACCAAAAAGTCAATTCTCCTACCGTATTACAGAACTGGAGACTCTGCTGGGGAGCTATCTAAAGGAGGGGTTACCTTAGAGTTTAGATCACTTTTACTTGCTTTAATTGTTTGTTTTACTTTAAGGGTTCATGCTTGGGTATTATTGCTTGTATGATCCTACACCCGGATCTAGTGATTCCTAAGGTAAGTAGCAATAGATCATAAAGATTGTACGACGTATACCAATATGGTTAACATGATAACTACAGTCAGTGTGACAATTTTGTTTGTACTGATGTTCCTCGAGTTAGTCGAGGATAACATTAGGCTTTCGCATGGTGCGTTAACACTAACTTCCTTATAGAACCTTAATTGACACATCTTGGCCATTAGAAAGTAGTGAGATAGCCGGATTTGGTGAAGTCTAAAGTTGGTTGATAGTCGAGGAAATGCTCATTGAGATTCTACTTTCGGGATGTTTTAGTGGTAAGCTAGTTGCCGTGCTAAAACAAAGCCTGCGAGAAAGATCCGTGATATGAGATTCTTAGAAACCGGTTACTATTTTAGGGCAGGTTGAGCTAACTTAACTTCAATGGAGAAGGGTATTTACCTATGGACTTCATTCAAGCCTTTAAACCCAAGGCCCTTATATGACTTGTTTGTGTTTGCTACTTATTTAAACATGAGCATAACATCATATCATCATAACATAACATTTTCACTAACCATTTCAAGTACCTAGGGATTTATATTTGTTCTTTGTTGCAGGTTATGGCCTCCGCTCGCAGAAATAAAATTCGAATCAACTTTGTAAGGATACCTTCCATGCTTAAGGAGTTAGTCTCATAGGATCCCGAAAACTCTCAATTCATCAAGAGGCATGGTTATCTACTCAGTTTGGTCACCTCAGGTTTTGAAGAAGACATGATGAGTATTCTGTTCCAGTTCTTTGATCCTAAGCATCATTGTTTTACCTTCCCAGATTATCAGTTGGTAACTATAATGGAAGAGTTTTCTAAGCTACTTGGAGTACATATTCCTGAGCAGACACCCTGCACTGGTTTAGACAAAGTACCAAATCTTGAAGTTATTGCAGCAGCCTTACATCTGAAGTGGTTATACATTATGTCTAATTAGGAAACGAGAAGTGGAGTTTGTAACACCACATTTATACCTGGCGAATATTGATAAAATCAGAGTTACAAATTTCCAACAAACAAATAAGATGCTACACTTACAACTTAAAACAATGACATTTAATCACATATAAAATAAATACATAACACTTAAATCATCGGATGAATAAATAACAACAATTTTAGTCTTTAAAACTAAATAACTTTATTACTTAAGCAGCAAAATCACAATTTTTAACTCAAATGACATAACATCTTTTTCCAACTGAAAACAACTTTAGAAACAACAAAGTACTTAACAAAATCAACTTAAAATTCAGAAACGGAAGTAAAATCAATAATAAGGAAACGAGTGTTCATCCCCCTGAGTGTTACGTATCAGAGCGACGACACCGACTCAAACTACTGAAGGTAAACAATCCTTTGTTCTGGGTTACCTGCACGTTACCAACATAGGGGTAACATTCAAACAGAAGGGGTGATATATCAAACAATATAATAGAATGTATGATGAATAATGTATTAGAATTAGTTCATGCAAAATCACTGCTTCACAACTTATAAACAACAACAATCACCACAAATTCTTCCATACAACAACTCAGGATGCAACATGAAATGCGACTTGATTTTTATGCACATGCATGTGGTTCCAATGGAGAAAAACTCCAAACTTAATAATCTGCCAATAAATATAGGCATCAACAAGGCATAAACTATCAACTTAATATTTTGCCAATCCAGGCTAACTTGACGAGCATCAGCTCCTACTTGATATGTGGTGTATGCGACACAACATGAATGTAGCAACAACAACAACAAACAACAACTCAACATAAATCAATGTTGGCCATAAGCCTATAACATCAACAACAAATTCAACATCACTCGAACATAAATCAACATTGGCCATAATCCTACAACATAATATCTGCCAAGAATTAGAGGCATTTCAACAACATCGGTATATCCTACAACTTTGCATGATCAACAATATTTACATTATAATAACATAGTAAAATACACAAATACAATCGAAACCCATTGCAATAACACTACATAATTATTCAGCTATACGTCTATATTCGACTATTAGACTTTTTGTGATGGTTCCTTTATAATTAACCTGCTGCAACTATGATATAAGCTAGTACTGCTATCAACAATCTCTACTACTGCTAGTGCTACTAATTAATTATCTACTGTTGTTTTATTGCTAATAGCTTTCTGTTACTATTTCACAATTAATTCCTATTGTCAACTTATTCCTGTCCCTTCCGCTGAGGAGGAATCTGCTGAGGAATGTTGGTATATGTCTTGGGAGAAGTAGAATTTTAGGAGCTTTAGTTGTCCATTACTCTACTGGGGAAATAACTCTTGCTTGAGGAAGCGGGAGTGAACTGCATATCTGGTCATGGTACAGGATGCACAGTGACTTACTGGGGAAAGGTGAAATTGACCGAAACTGGTCGGGTCCAGGTCTTACAGTGTTATGAACTGTTGTCTGGAGATAAGAGAGAAGCAACCTGAATAGTAAGGTTATGAGAAGGAACCTGGATAATAGGGTTACTTCGAAATGAAAGTTTGGATAGTAGGGCTATGAGAAGGAACCTGGATAGTAGGGTTACTTCGAAATGAAAGCCTGGATAGTAGGGCTATGAGAAGGAACCTGGGTTGTAGGGTTACTTAGAAATGAGAGTCGGGATAGTAGGGCTGTGAGAAGGAACCTGGGTCATAGGGTTACTTCAAAATGAGAGCCTGAATAGTAGGGTTGTGAGAAGGAACCTGGATAGTAGGTGTGATACGGTGGGAGAGAACTGACTGTTTTTGGAATGCTGGTTTGCGTTTTGCGTTTGTTTTCGCAAAATGTCGCGGTAAGCAAGAGTCACCATCGTCTTTTATTTTATCTAACAAGGAAAGGAAAAAAAGCACAGAAAATTCCTTTTTCGAGATGTTTCTTGGGTCCGGGGGGTAGATTATAGAAAGGGAAGGTGTTAGCACCCTTTCTATCTGTGGTTATCCACGGGCTCTTAGGTACTTGCTCAAAGTGTTTTCAAAATTTGCTTTTCTTTGTGTTTGTGGGTTTGAAAGAAGTTTTTGTTTGAAAGGTGTAAGTGCGGAAAGTTTTTGTTTTGTTTTGAAAGAGCAAGTACTTAAGAACCATCTACCTACTCGAAAAAAGAATCGTTCTATGCTATCTTCCTTTAGACAATGCCATCCCACTATTGATGAGTAGGTAGCATCGTCGTTGGAGTTTAAGGGTCAATTCGAATTTAGGCACTTACGGTCACCAAAGCAATGTTAGGACGACTTAGTGGTAACCCTAATGTCTTAGATCATTTATTTTGAGGAAACAATATCTGAGGCAACCGTTTCGAGGTGACTATGATCTTTGGACAAGAGGGCGACCTCTAAAGTGACCTATACTTAATGATTGCGTTCGAAGGCAACCAAGCGAGGTGTACCCTAAGAGTGCGCATGTGCGAGTGTGTTGTTTTTTCCAGTTAATTTTATCTTTGTACATGTCATGGGTGATCTATGTTGATTTTAGGTTTTGAACGATTAATCTTGTCATGCATTCCCTATTATCAAACATCTAACAGTTTATAAGTTGCGGAAATTAAATTGCGGAAATTAAAACTAACTATTACAAGGCGTCGGGTATTTACATCGCCAAAAGCAACCCTTGAAATTAAAATGCGGAAAGTAAATAAAGCGATAAAATAATTAAAGTCCTAATTAAACTATTACATTCCGGGAAACAGATACAATATTGAAATCGAATGGATCGCGTGCGAGAAATTAAATCAGACAAGTTTTTAGGGTTTTGACCCTTTTTGAAAGAAAAGATTTTTTTGGTTTATTTTTGGACTAAAAAGAAATTAAGCTAAGTTAATTATTAAATTAATAAATTAATTAATTAATAAAAATATTTTTGGATTTTTGATATTTAAAGAAATAAAATAAATTTGATCAAGGTTAGTAAAACCTAATTATCTAGATTAATTTTAATTATTGCAAAAGATATTAAAGTTATTTCCTAATTAAACTAAATTAATTACATTAATATTTATTAACAAAAAAAAAATGCTAGAAATTAATTTTAATAATGAAAATGTTTTTGTGGTTTTTAATTTTATTGATAAAAAGTTTTAATTGGTTAGTGATTAATAAAAATAATAAATCAAAGAAATAAATAAAATAAATAAAAATAAAGAAATAGAATGACTTAGGGGGGGTGTGGGCTTGGAAAAGGAGTGAGAATTGCAATTTGATGGCCCATTTGACTTGGCCTGGCTGACTTTCATGCATCCCATGTGGCATGTTGACTAGGGAGTATGGTGGGCATCCCCTCTGGACCACCAGATCTGGCCTGGGGGCCATCTGGCGCTTTGAGATTTGAAGACCATGGTACATCACATGCTTGGAGTTGTGCTGGAATTCCTGAAGAGAAAAAATACAAATGCATGGGGGGACCTGGGATTCGAACCCAGGTCCTGTTAGCCACTAAACACACGCCACTACCACTGCACCAACACGCTTCATCTGTTATTATAATGGACAATAAATATTATAATGGAAAACATAATAATATGGCAGAAAATTAAAAACACGCGCCAAGTATTTGAATGGGCCAACTAGGGAGAGCCACGTCTTCATCTTCCTCGCTCAGCCCTGGTTATTTACCTGCGGATTCATATCCGCAGCTGAATCCCTAGGTCAACCCTAAAATCCGTTCTAGGCCATGGAAATTGATTCCAAGCACATGGTTGTGCTCGTCTAGGCCTTCTGAGCACGTCTATGTCCATTAATGGCATCAATTTCACCTGCAAATGAAACGCCCAAAAAACACGAACGAAGAACCCTAGATTCGGCTAGGGGGTTACAGGCTATATAAATTCAATCAAATAATGCAGAAAGTTTAGAAATTGCACAAGGATCGTGAATATGCAAAGATTTTGTAAGAAAAATGAAAGAACAAGGACATACGAATTCAACTGAAAGGCATGTTTTCGAGACACTTACAGAGCTCTAAGGTGCGTATGAAAGCTTGTTAGGGGTTGGTTTCGCTTCAGTGGATATCCAGCAAGTGATTGGTGTGGAGATTTGACCTTGAAAACACCTTTATGCACGATTTCAGTTTCAAGCTTTTTTGCCAAATTTTCAAGTTTGCTTTTGGTGTTCTTGCAGCCTCTAACCCCTGATTCGTGTGCCTTTGCATTGTATATGTATGCAGCATTGGATTAGGTCAACAATTTGGTCTTGAATCTTTGTGCATCAATGCTTGGAGATATGATTTGATTCACCATTAATAACTTTCTTATTTTGTCCAAAATCCAATATTTTTGCACATGAAAAGCTTGATACAGATTTGATCATGTCATTGATGATAATAAAGACCTATAACAACCAAAAAGATCCTAGGTAATCAATATTTGGATTTTATTTGATTTAAATTGATTTAAAATGACTTAATTCAATAAAAAATCAAATAAAAATAGAAAAATTAATAAAAGGACACAAGACTGAAGCTAGGACACGTGTGTAGTGTGACAAGATCAAATCAAGTGGAAAAGAATGGGCCCATTTGACAAAATTTGATGTTTTGGGGATAGTTGACTTTTGGCAATTTTGCAAAAATGCCCAACTTCAACAATGCATAACTTCTTCAATTTTGAAATTTTGGAAGTGTTCTTGGACTTTTTGGAAAGCTTGAGATGTCCTCTAACCAACCCGTTTGGTCTAATCGCATTTTGATATTCCATTCTCAAGTTATAAGCTTTGGCAAAAAAGGTGTTTTTGTTGACTTTCAAAAATGACCTATAATGTCCAAATTTGTAACTTCTTGTGAGTGCATTTCTTTATCTTGGGGTGTGAAGATGGATTTTAGGAAATTTAATCCTCTTCAAAATGAGCTTTGGATGGGTCATTTCTCATAAAGTATGAGACAGTTATGCTCGGTCAAAGGTTAGTTGACTTTTCCTGCAAAACCCTAATTTAGCAACTTTTGAGTCTTGATGAATTTTGAGCAATCCTTGATGAATCATGATCAACCCTTGATCAAATTATTAAATATCCTTAAAAATGAAAACGTTGACAAAAAATCTTGAAGTTTGACTATTTATAGGTCATAGTTGACTTTTGCCCTAGCAAAGTCGATTTTTGGACCCTTTGAGCAATTGACTGAGCAAACTTCCTATGCAAGGCTTGAAACTTGACATGAATGATCTTGAGAACATATTAGGACATTGGGAAGAACTTGAGGTCATTTGGATGCAAGGACCTTGATGCAACACAAAACCCTAATTTGAGGTTGAATGCCTTAGGAGATGACTTAACTGTCCAACTCTTGAGCAATCTTGAGCCACTTGGAGATTATTCTTCCAATGTCTTGGGAAATATGAGAGGGCAAATTTTGATGTACAACAGATTACCCTGTTCAATTTTATTA
Source organism: Vicia faba (assembly GCA_948472305.1). Lineage (NCBI taxonomy): Eukaryota > Viridiplantae > Streptophyta > Magnoliopsida > Fabales > Fabaceae > Vicia > Vicia faba. The sequence goes on along the minus strand of OX451738.1, from coordinate 181,841,286 downwards.
AACCTAAGGATATATATTGGATTTCGGGCCTTTTCTTGATCCGAAGGTGGAAGATGATTGAACACTAGAGTGCCCAGAAATTTGCACTCGCATGAAGTGGTATCAACATTGTGATGTCAGGAATGGGCTTACAGATGCCATTTGGAGACTATTGATAGGTGGTCTGAACTTCGACTGGAATACAAATTAGGGAGATCTTATCGGCGATCTAACTGAACCAGAGAAGGTCTTGGATTAACTTTGACTGGATTGGCATCAGAAAAATCTTTAGGAATCGATTTAACTGGACCAGATAAGGTCCTGGAATAACTTCAACTAGAATACGAATCAGGGAGATCTTATCAGCGATCTAACTGAACCAGAGGAGGTCTTGGATTAGAAAAATCTTTAGGAATCGATTTAAGTGGACCAGACAAGAGTCTTGGATTAACTTTGACTGGATCGGCATCAGGAAAATCTTTAGGAATCGATTTAACTGGACCAGACAAGTACTTGGAATAATTTCAACTGGAATACGAATCAGGGAGATCTTATCGGTGATCTGACTGAACTAGAGGAGGTCTTGGATTAACTTTGACTGGATCGACATCAGAAAAATCTTTAGGAATCAATTTAACTAGACCAGACAAGAGTCTTGGATTAACTTTGACTGGATCGGCATCAGGAATATCTTTAGGAATCGATTTAACTGGACCAGACAAGGTCTTGGAATAATTTTGACTGGATCGGCATCAGAAAAATCTTTAGGAATCGATTTAACTAGACCAGACAAGGTCTTGGAATAACTTCAACTAGAATACGAATCAGGGCGATCTTATCGGCGATCTGACTGAACCAGAGGAGGTCTTGGATTAACTCTGACTGGATCGGCATCAGAAAAATCTTTAGGAATCGATTTAACTGGACCAGACAAGGTCTTTTGACATAGCTGAGAATTTAACTACATCTTTCCTGAAAGGTAAAGGTCAGTCATATGCAATGCATGATATGGATCAAGCAATGATTTTCTCAACATAAATGAGATTGTATGGTATGATGCGTATATGCATGTATCATGATGTATGGAAATGTAATGCTTTAGCTGGGGGAAAATAAATCCCGGATAGCTGCTGGAGAATAGATTTGAATTCTTCGTTTTCGCTGGGGATGGTGAACGAAGGTGATTGCGAGAATAAACCTGTAGGAGAAGATAACTCCGTTGGGGAATAAATTGATGAGGAGATTACTCTGTGGGGAAGAGATGTTCTACTGAGGATTCCACTGATAAATTCTGCTGGGGGATGAATTACCGTTGCTGGTGATATTGAATTTGTTGAGGATTGAGTTCTTGTTTGTGAAAGGAAAGAACTTAGCTGGGGATGATCTTTTGGTTGCGAATTGCTGGGGATAAACCTGTTAGGCTTTTGTAGGGATGATCCTCTGAATTCTGCTGGGAATGATCCTTTGAACTTGACTAGGGAGACTTATTTTGTACTCTATTGGGGATAGACTTTCAGAGTCTACTGGGGATAATGATTCAACTCCGTTGGAGAAGCTTTTTCAGACCGTGCTGGGGAAATATTGACTCCACTGGGGGTATCTTGTATTCTACCGGGGAACATTCTTATACTCCATTGGGGAATATTAAGACTGTCGGGGATATCAAGTCTTCTTAGTGTCGATGGTAGATAAAATCTGCTCGGGGAGAGTTATCATTAATGTCTTACTATGCGGGGAGTGAAGGTATCTTAGCCATATTCTTTAGCTGAATTTACCATGTACCTGGTGGACAGAGCAACTGTACAGTTCGGACAATTTTCATTGCCCCTGTTTCTGACATTACCCATAATCGTCCTTTGTTTCGTATGTAAATATTCATGAGCAACAATTAATGTCAAATTCATATATCAAAAATGAACATTGGATGTTCTTTGCAAAACAAAACAGGTAAAGGAAAAACAGTTTGAAATTTGTCTGAAAATGAGTTTGTATTGATTTTGATGTTTTGGCCTGTAAATAGGCGTTTTTGTACAAGAGGCTAACGTCCTAGTAGGATAACGCCTCCGAATAATAGAATCTACACAATTTATGAAAACAAAACAAAACAGCCATGTGAATAATCCCACTGGTTTCCAACTCTGCTATTGCATTTATGTCCTCGAGCATCTCATCACTTTGCTACTTGGTTGAAGGTAGATCAGGTTGATTAGTGCCATCCGAGCTTGATAGTTGATACCGAAGTCTGGATGCAAGGTGATCCAATGAGGCATAGTGTTACGCTTTGATCCCTAATTTTTTCCTGGACCGCCCTTTCGGGTTTTCAGTCCAACGGGATACCCTTTTTTGCCCAAGCCGCCTTTTCAGGTTTTCGACTTGCCGGGTGTAAAGATTCTTTTCATTTTCATCCCTTATTTTTGCCCGAACCCTTTTGGTTTGCCGGGAAGCCCTTATTTTTGCCTAGGCCAGTCAACCTAGCGGGTCTTTGATCATGTGTAGTATCTTTTCACTATGTCTGCATTGACGGGGTGAGGAAGGTCGTCACCATCCATGGTGGTTAGAATCATGGCTCCGCCTGAGAAAATGTTCTTAACCACAAATGGCCCTTCGTAAGTAGGGGTCCATTTGCCCCTGGGATCACCTTGAGGTAGAATGATGCGCTTGATAACCAAATCCCCAACTTGATACTCTTGTCGTCTAACTTTCTTGTTAAATGCCTTGATCATCCGTTTTTGGTACGTCTGACCATGATAAATAGCAGTAAGTGTCTTTTTGTCGATTAGGTTCAGCTGATCAAGCCAGGTCTGAATCCAGTCGTCTTCACTCAAACCTGCATCCTTCATAATCCGAAGAGAGGGTATCTGAACTTCAATGGGCAGTACTGCCTCCATGCCATAAACCAAGGAATAGGGTGTTGCCCCTGTTGACGTCCGTGCTGAGGTACGGTACCCATGAAGAGCAAATGGTAACATCTCGTGCCAATCTTTGTATGTCACAGTCATCTTCTGCACAATCTACTTAATGTTCTTATTAGCCGCTTCGACAGCCCCATTCATCTTCGGCCGGTAGGGAGAAGAGTTATGATGCTGTATCTTGAACTGCTTGCAGAGCTCGGTGATCATCTTGTTGTTGAGATTGGTACCATTGTCCGTAATGATCCTCTCTGGTACACCATATCGATAAATCAGATTGTGCCGAATGAACCGTGCCACGACGTTCTTGGTTACGGTAGCAAAGGAAGCTGCTTCAACCCACTTTGTAAAGTAATCAATTGCTACCAGGATGAAACGATGCCCGTTGGATGCTGTAGGTCTGATCTCGCCGATCATATCAATGCCCCACATTGCAAAAGGCCAAGGTGTCGTCGGGACGTTTAAAGGAACTGGAGGTATGTGCACCTTATCAGCATAGACTTGACACTTGTGACATGTCCGAGAGTGCTGATAACAGTCAGCTTCCATTGTGGACCAATAATATCCTTCCCGAAGGATTTTCTTTGCCATGGTGTGTCCACTGGAATGGGTTCCGAAAGTACCTTCATGTAATTCTGCCATGATCCTTTCTGCTTCATTCTTATCCACACAACGCAGTAAGGTCGAATCATGGTTGCGCTTGTAAAGGATGCCATTGCTGATGAAGAACTTCACCGCGAACCTTCTCAGAAACTTCTTGTCATTAACAGAGGCACCCTCGGGGTACTCCTGAGCTTCAAGATACCTCTTTACTTCATGAAACCAGGGTTAATCTGCTACCTCTTCAGTCTCGATGTCACAGCAATGTGCAGGTTCGTCCAATCTTTCAATGATAATCCGGGGAGCCTCATTGTCCCAATTGACTTTGAACACAGAAGACATCGTAGATAGCACGTCCGCCAACTGATTCTCCTCTCTCGGGAAGTGTTCAAAGTTTATCTCCTCAAAGTGGGGAAGCAACGTCAACACATATTCCTTGTAAGGAATAAGGTTTGGGTGTTTCGTATCCCACTCGCCTTTGATCTGACTGATCACGAGAGAGGAATCTCCGAAGACACTTAGAAACTTAATCCTTAGGTCAATTGCTGCTCGAAGACCCATGATGCACGCTTCATACTCCGCCATGTTGTTGGTGCAGTTGAAACATAGTCGGGCGGTGAACGGAGTATGAGAGCCTTTAGGAGATATGATCACGGCGACAATGCCATTACCCAAAGGGTTCGAAGCTCCATCAAAGTACATAGACCATCGGGATCCTTCCTCAGGTCCTTCATCTGGTCCAGGTGCCTCACAATCAGTTACCAACATGATATTCTCGTCCGGAAATTCAAAGTTCATAGACTGGTAATCATCCACTGCCTGATGTGCCAAATGGTCTACCAACACACTTCCCTTAATTGCTTTTTGGGTCGTATATTGGATGTCATACTCAGTCAAGATCATCTGCCATCTTGCTATTCTTCCGGACAAGGCAGGCTTTTCGAAGATATACTTGATTGGATCCATTTTTGATATCAATAGAGTAGTGTGAGTCAGCATATACTGTCTCAGCCGGTGAGCAGCCCATGCCAAAGCGCAGCAAGTTTTCTCGAGCAGTGAGTATCGGGTCTCACAGTCGGTAAACTTTTTGCTAAGGTAATAAATAGCATGCTCTTTTCGGCCAGACTCGTCATGCTGACCCAGCACACACACCATCGAGTTGTCGAGTACTGTCAAGTATAGGATTAAGGGTCTCCCTTCAACTGGTGGCATCAGAATAGGTGGCTCTTGGAGATACTCTTTGATCCTTTCGAAAGCAGCCTGGCATTCATCGTTCCAACGTACCACTTGATCTTTCTTCAGCAGCTTAAAGATTGGCTCACAAGTAGCAGTCAGGTGCGAGATGAATCGGGAAATGTAGTTCAGACGTCCCAGAAAGCCTCTGACTTCTTTCTCTGTTCTGGGAGCTGGCATCTCCTGTATGGCCTTCAATTTTGCAGGGTCCACTTGAATACCTTTATCGCTTACGACGAAACCCAGTAGCTTACCAGATCTCACCCCGAAGGTGCACTTGTTCGGGTTTAACCTCAGCTTGTACAACTTCAACCTGTCAAACAACTTCTGAAGGTGGTCAAGGTGTTCCTCCTCAGTTTAGGACCTTGCAATCATATCATCGACGTATACCTCAATATCATGATGGATCATGTCATGAAACAAAGCAACCATGGCACGTTGATACGTTGGCCCAGCATTCTTCAATCCAAAAGGCATGACCTTGTAGCAAAAGGTACCCCATTGAGTAACAAAGGTGGTCTTTTCCATGTCTTCGGGAGCCATTTTAATCTGATTATAACCGGAGAAACCATCCATAAAGGAGAATACCTTGTGCTGAGCGGTGTTGTCAACCAGAACGTCGATGTGAGGTAGAGGGAAGTCATCCTTGGGGCTTGCCCTATTCAGATCCCTATAGTCAACACACATTCGAACCTTACCATCCTTCTTCGGCACAGGAACCACATTGGCAACCCACTAAGGGTAAGAAGTAACTACTAGAAAACCGGCGTCAAACTGTTTCATAACTTCAGCCTTGATTTTCTCAGACATCTCTGGGCGCATTCGGTGGACCTTGTGTTTCACTGGAGGACAGTCTTCCCTGGTAGGCAGGCGGTGAACCACAATATTTGTATCCAACCCAGGAATATCTTCATAAGACCAGGCAAAGATCTCAACGTAGTCATGCAACATCTGAATCAACCGCTGCTTCACACTAAGCTCCAGATTTGCACCGATCTTGACCTCCCTCTTGTCTGTCTCTGTACCCAGATTCACTGATTCCACTGGCTCTTCATGTGGCTGTATGGCCCTCTCTTCCTGAAGTAGCAGTCTTGCTAGCTCACCAGGCACTTCACAATCATCTTCACCTTCGTCTTCGGCTAAGTTGATTGGATTTTCAAAGTCATAACTGGAAATAGAAAAGTCGTTACCAGTGAGATCCAGAGTGAATGTAGACCTGTATACGTGAGTGTGTGTAAAATAGTTGTTTTGCAATAAATAAAAGAAAGACAAGGAGCACAAAATTTGAAATGCAAGAAACGTGAAATGCTTTTATTAATGATATATGAAAATGACACACATAAAGCCCTCACAAATGAAGCCACAGTGCCCCGGGTAAGACACCGGGCCATAGAGTTTAAAACATTGTTTGTTACATATTCAAAACAAAAAATTTCATTACTGGGTAACAAAAGAAATAGGGATGAATTCCTTTGCTGTCCAGTTGCTTGGTCCATCGTCGGTCGTAGGATAGATCCAGCTGTCAAACTCAGACTTTTCCACATCGTCTTCAACGACATTCACTCCCGAGTTGCTGATGAACACGGGAGGTCTTCTGATCCGTGCATTCCGAACAGCCATTTGAGCTTCTGCAGTGAAACCTAAACCAAACTTGTTAGTCTTCTGTGTAAAATCATGGAGTTGTCCCCAATTTGCACACCCGTCTTTCTCGACAATAGCCCGGGCATCCTTTAAGGAAGCCATCTTCATAGGAGAGTCTTCAACAACAGTCTCAGCGGACGCCAGCATCTGGGGAACCTCTTCAAAATGCTGAAATGGGGTCTCAATGAACTCCCCATCCATATCTACATATCGGAACGAGTTGAGGTGGCTAACCATGTACTCTTCTTCCCCTTGTACTGTCACAATCTTCCCTTTGACCGGGTACTTCAGCTTCTGGTGGAGTGTTGAGGTTACGGCCCCAGCTTTGTGGATCCATGGACGACCCAGCAAACAAGAATAAGATGGCCGAATGTCCATCACATAGAATGTAGAATTGAAAACCTGAGAACCAACCTTAATCAGGATATCAACTTCTCTGTGCACCATCCTTTTAGACCCATCAAAGGCCCTGATGACAATGTTGCTTGGTTTTAACTTCAACCCTTCACAGTCCAACCGGTCTAGAGATTTCTTAGGTAAAACGTTCAATGAGGAACCAGTATCCACCAATACATGTGCAAGAGTAGTGCCCCTGCATTCAATGGAGACATGCAGGGCATCGTTGTGATTCTTCCCCTTAGCAGTCAAGTCGGCGTCAGAAAAACCCAACCCATTATCAGCAGTCAGATTGGCCATGCAATATTTAAACTGATCAGCTGATGTCTCTTGTGGTACGTGTGCGGTCTTCAGAAATGTAATCAGAGCCTTGGCATGGGCCTCTGAGCATAGCAACAGTGACAACATAGAAATCTTGGATGGGGTTTTCCCCAACTGTTCAACCACATTGTAGTCACTCTTTTTGATGATCTTCAGAATCTCTTCCGTCTCTTGTTTAGAAGCTTCAACAGTAATCATCTTCGATGCCTCCGTCTGGGAAGGCACATCAGTGGTGATCCCTTTGCCCCGAGTGTCAGATGACTCGGCGACAGGGGTAAGAATAAGAACTTGAACAGGAATGGTAGCAGGTACACTGGCAGGTGTAATAACAACAGGTTTTCGAGAAGTTGGTGGAGAGATATCAGGTGAGAAAAGTTTTCCGCTGCGGGTGACTTTAGCAGGTCCAACAATATTGCTGACGTCAGTATCAGCATCCAATTCTTGTTTAACTCCATGAAAATAGACATCAGCCCCGTAGTGCCAAGGGACATCTTTATCAGAGGTGTAGGGGATAGGCCCAGGAACAGTGATGATCACAGGTGCGATTCTTGGAACAGATGTAATTCTAACAGGCTTTCTCGAGGAAGCCTTGGAAGAATTGTCGAAAATGGTAATAATGGCAACTTCTTCAGTATGAACTAAGGGAACAACAGTCTTCTCAAACAGAATTTCTTTACTATCCATCAGGCGTTGGACACCTGACTTCAAGAGATTGCAACTGGTAGGTAGAACAACACACATACGACAACCTTCATCATATCCCGGAAATAAACCGGCTAGCAAAAGGTTCTTCTTCACAGTCATCAAAGGGGTAGCAATATCATTCATAGAAACCACAAACGAGTCTTCATCTATAGCATTCACTCCATGCTTGGGCATAGGAGCAGTCACAACATTAGGTATTTCGGGCGACTAGAACTCAATCTCCTTAGCATCAATTAAGTCTTGTACTTTGTTCTTCAAAACCCAACAATCATTTGTATCATGCCCGGGCTATCAGAGTGAAAAGCACAGCGGGCATTAGGGTTGTACTTAGGTGATGTTGTATTTGGATTCTTCGGGGCTTCCCTTGGAATCACTAGGTTGGTTTTTAATAACTATGGAAGAATCTGAGACAAAGTCATGCTAAGACGGGTGAATTGCCTTTGAGGTCTCTCGTCCTTTGGCTGATTATTGTGCTGAGTAGCACCAGCAGGTCTTGAAATAACAACTGCATTAATATCTTGGCGGCGTTCAGGTCTTTTCTGGCTTTTCGAACTGTAGACCGCACTGGACTCTTTCTTAAAAGGCTTCTTCTCGGTGCTTGATGAGGCACCCTTTTGTATCTTACCGGCCTTAATACCAGCCTCAATCCTCTCACCAGTCATAATTAGCTCCGTAAACCCAGACGAAGAGCTTCCAATCAAGTGGTTCAAAAATGGTGAGGTCCCTCCATTTATGAGCATAATCTTTGAAACCTTCACGCGTGAGAGCAAGGTCGGAATTGTACTGGTACTGCCTGTAGAAAGCAGTAGCCAAATCCTCCCAACTTCGAATACTGGCTCTGTCCAACTGGTAGAACCATTCAAGCTGAGTCCCTGAGAGATTGTCTTGAAAGAAGTGGATCCATAGGTTCTTATCAGCGGTGTACGGCTGAATCTTCCTTACATATGACCGGAGGTGCAGCTTCGGACGAGAAACTCTGTCATACTTAGCAAAAGCTGGTGCCTTGAATTTGTGGGGAATCACCACCCCAAATGATGGACCCGGATCACCAAAGTCCAGACCAGGCACTTTCTGAACTTCCATCGCACTCAACCGGTCTTCCAGTTGTTTGTATCTATCCTCAGCCGGAGGATACTGGTTTTCGTCGAAGTCCGTCTCGTTGTCGGAGACCATGGCGCTAGGAGCCCTCCTTTCTTCATGACTATCCTTCCCTCCAGATGAGGTGGTCAAATCAACTTCCTCCTGTAGCCTATTTCCAAACCGGTGACCTGTGTTAAACAGGACTGTCCTCTTCTTCTTCTTCTTCTCTTTCAGAATCAGGGCCTTCAGATCTTGTTGACCCTTAGCTAGATTCATGAACAACTCTTGGAATTGGGCATTCTGGGCCTGTAGGGCCTTGATTGCTTGCTCAGTTGATGGTTCAGCAGACATGATGAGTGCTGAAATAAACAGCGAAGAAGATAAGAGACCTGTAATGGGTACCTGTTATGAAGTGCATGGGATGAAATGCGTATGATATGATTTCAAAGACAATCGAGAGATTCAAATTCTAAACAAAAAAGGAAACACACTTTTATTAGATAAACTTTGAAATTCAAATTGTTCAACAGATTTCCTTTAAGGCATTACAAGAAAGTAAATACTGAAAATTAAATAAAACTGGAAGGGAAATAATCAAAGGACAATCAGTGCTCCCATGGTCTCTTCTTGTCGGTGCGGACATATTCATTGAGAATCCGCTCGTTCTCCAGCTGCCTAGTCAACTTCTAGATCTTTTGTTCTTGCTCGTTAAACTTTTCTCGGTAGGAATATCGTTCTTCTCTCAGTTGCATCCAAGACCTTTTCAGTGCCCCAATGTCAGTGGGCATGTAAGGATGAAGGATGGTAGAAAGAACCCCCTCTTCATTAGTAACTTCAACAATGATAGGAATAACGGCTTCATATGGCATACCCAACTTGTGGGCACGGATACAGACCCATATGAGATATGGCTCCATCGGAAGTGAAGTCTTTGGGCCCAGCTCGTGTGGATCAGATCTGTGAACTCTATCCCAAGCCCTTATGAATCTACGGCGTTGCTCGTCACTATCCCCTTGAAAATCAAAGATGATACTAGGCATTAGCAGCTCATGAGGTCCTTCTCTTCTGGCTCGCCCAAACTGACGTAAGGCCAAGCATGGATTGTAAGAAATTCCTCCATGGGTCCTTATCAATGGAACATTGGGGTATTCCCCGCAACGATCAATAATAGCCACCTCATCCATACCCTTAAGAGTCCAAATGATATCATTATGAGAGAGAGACATAACCCTATAAGCCCAGCCCATGCCTTCTTTGTTCTTCAACACTGATTTGGGGAGGTGCGAAATAAACCACCTCACTAATAACGGAGCACAGCACATCATGGTTCCCCGCTTTCGGGCAGTACGGGCATGAAGCTGATGAAGAATTTCACCCAAGAGAGTGGGTACAGGATTACGAGAGATGAAGATTTTCACTGCATTCACATCAACAAAGGAGTCAGAGTTCGGAAATAATACCAAGCCATATATCAGAAGAGCCAGAATATCTTCGAATGCCTTGAAGTCTAGACTATCCCAGAAATAATTAGCCTTACCAACCAAGAACTTAGTCAGGAAGCCCTTTGCTCCACTTCTAGTCTCCCAATTAGCCATTACCTCCTCTTTGGTCATATGAAGGGTTGAAGCAATCTCTTCTGGCCTAAGGGTCTTCTCCCAACAAGTAAACAGGGTCTGCTCCAGAATAGAGATACCGAGCAGATAAGAGAACTCTTCTAAGGTGGGAACCAACTGGTAGTCCTAAAAAGTAAAGCAATGGTACAGCGGATCATAGAATTGGACAAAAACACTCATCATCTGCTCGTCCAATTTGGAGGTGACCAAACTGAGAAGATACCCATGTCTTCTGATGAAGGAGGTAGTATCAGGCATCTTTGCAATCAATTCTTTAATCATGGTGGGAACCTGGACAAAGTTGATCCGGATGGTATTCCTACGCATGGGCATCATGACCTACAAAACAGAACAAAGATGAATCCCTCCTGTCTTTGAAATAGGTTAGTTCAATGCAAGATGTATGCAATGTTATGATGTCATGATGTCATGATAGAAAGCACATCACAAGTATCCACAAATAGCAAACATGGTATAGGCACACAAGTCACACAGAGAGCCCTTAGATTTCAGGCTGGCAAGGAGCTTAGGTACTACCCTCTTTCAGTTCAGTTAGTTTAAACCTGTCCTAAAAATAGTAACCGGGTTCTAGAGGATCTGAATATCACTGACAACCCTCGATCGGTCATAATTCCAGTTTAGCAACCTTTTCTTGCGGTCAGAATCATCGCGAGAGTTTAGTCTCAATGAGTGTAGCATACTGCTACTGTTCTATGGCCAAGTTGGTCAATTTAAAGGGTCTAAGGTCAGTTGGTGCTTAATGACCCCTTAGATGACCCATATTCTCCTCATTCTAACACAAGGGATATCGGTACAATCTAAAGTGCCACACCAATGTAGCTACTGCTTCAACCGTATCAGTCTACGCCGTACAGTTCCCTCATAGTTTATTGCTACTTACCTAAAGGGTATCCCCAGATCCGGGTTAGGATCTATAGTAACTCCGATACAGGCCCACAAATATAAATCATACAAAGCAAGCAATTGAAAACACAATGATCTAATCCTAAGGTACACCCCACTTATAAGGAATCCCCAGCAGAGTCTCCAGTTCTGTGATACGGTGGGAGAGAACTGACTGTTTTTGGAATACTGGTTTGCGTTTTGTGTTCGTTTTTGCAAAATGTCGCGGTAAGCAAGAGTCGCCACCATCTTTTATTTTATCCAACAAGGAAAGGAAAAAAAGCACAAAAATATTCCTTTTTCGAGATGTTTCTCGGGTCCGGGGGGTAGATTATAGAAAGGGAAGGTGTTAGCACCCTTTCTATCTGTGGTTATCCACGGGCTCTTAGGTACTTGCTCAAAGTGTTTTCGAAATTAGCTTTTCTTTGTGTTTGTGGGTTTGAAAGAAGTTTTTGTTTGAAAGGTGTAAGTGCGAAAAGTTTTTGTTTTGTTTTGAAAGAGCAAGTACTTAAGAACCATCTACCTACTCGAAAAAAGAATCGTTCTATGCTATCTTCCTTTAGACAATGCCATCCCACTATTGATGAGTAGGTAGCATCGTCGTTGGAGTTTAAGGGTCAATTCGAATTTAGGGACTTACGGTCACCAAAGCAATGTTAAGACGCCTTAGTGGTAACCCTAATGTCTTAGATCATTTGTTTTGAGGCAACAATATCCGAGGTAACCGTTTCGAGGTGACTATGATCTTTGGACAAAAGGGCGACCTCTAAAGTGACCTATACTTAATGACCGCGTTCGAAGGCAACCAAGCGAGGTGTACCCTAAGAGTGCGCATGTGCGAGTGTGTTGTTTTTTTCAGTAAATTTTATCTTTGTACATGTCATGGGTGATCTATGTTGATTTTAGGTTTTGAACGATTAATCTTGTCATGCATTCCCTATTATCAAACATCTAGCAATTTATAAGTTGCGGAAATTAAAACTAACTATTACAAGGCGTCAGGTATTTACATCGCCAAAAGCAACCCTTGAAATTAAAATGCGGAAAGTAAATAAAGCGATAAAATAATTAAAGTCCTAATTAAACTGTTACATTTCGGGAAACAGATACAATATTGAAATCAAATGGATCGCGTGCGAGAAATTAAATCGGACAAGTTTTTAGGGTTTTGACCCTTTTTGAAAGAAAAGATTTTTTTGGTATATTTTTGGACTAAAAAGAAATTAAGCTAAGTTAATTATTAAATTAATAAATTAATTAATTAATAAAAATATTTTTGGATTTTTGATATTTAAAGAAATAAAATAAATTTGATCAAGGTTAGTAAAACCTAATTATCTAGATTAATTTTAATTATTGCAAAAGATATTAAAGTTATTTCCTAATTAAACTAAATTAATTACATTAATATTTATTAACAAAAATAAATAAAAAATGCTAGAAATTAATTTTAATAATGAAAATGTTTTTGTGGTTTTTTATTTTATTGAGAAAAAGTTTTAATTGGTTAGTGATTAATAAAAATAATAAATCAAACAAATAAATAAAATAAATAAAAATAAAGAAATAGAATGACTTAGGGGGGGGGGGGGGGGTGGGCCTGGAAAAGGAGTGAGAATTGCAATTTGATGGCCCATTGACTTGGCCTGGCTGACTTTCATGCATCCCATGTGGCACGTTGACTAGGGAGTATGGTGGGCATCCCCTCTGGACCACCAGATCTGGCCTGGGGGCCATCTGGCGCTTTGAGATTTGAAGACCATGGTACATCACATGCTTGGAGTTGCGCTGGAATTCCTGAAGAGAAAAAATACAAATGCATGGGGGGACCTGGGATTCGAACCCAGGTCCTGTTAGCCACTAAACACACGCCACTACCACTGCACCAACACGCTTCATCTGTTATTATAATGGACAATAAATATTATAATGGAAAACACAATAATATGCAAGAAAATTAAAAACACGCGCCAAGTATTTGAATGGGCCAACCAGGGAGAGCCACGTCTTCATCTTCCTTGCTCAGCCCTGGTTATTTACCTGTGGATTCATATCCGCAGCTGAATCCCTAGGTCAACCCTAAAATCCGTTCTAGGCCATGGAAATTGATTCCAAGCACATGGTTGTGCTCGTCTAGGCCTCCTGAGCACGTCTATGTCCATTAATAGCATCAATTTCACCTGCAAATGAAACGCCCAAAAAACACGAACCAAGAACCCTAGATTCGGCTAGGGGGTTACAGGCTATATAAATGCAATCAAATAATGCAGAAAGTTTAGAAATTGCACAAGGATCATGAATATGCAAAGATTTTGTAAGAAAAATGCAAGAACAAGGACATACGGATTCAACTGAAAGGCATGTTTTCGAGACACTTACAGAGCTCTAAGGTGCGTATGAAAGCTTGTTAGGGGTTGGTTTCGCTTCAATGGATATCCAGCAAGTGATTGGTGTGGAGATTTGACCTTGAAAACACCTCTATGCACGATTTCAGTTTCAACCTTTTTTGCCAAATTTTCAAGTTTGCTTTTGGTGTTCTTGCAGCCTCTAACCCCTGATTCGTGTGCCTTTGCATTGTATATGTATGCAGCATTGGATTTGGTCAACAATTTGGTCTTGAATCTTTGTGCATCAATGCTTGGAGATATGATTTGATTCACCATTGATAACTTTCTTATTTTATCCAAAATCCAATATTTTTGCACATGAAAAGCTTGATAAGGATTTGATCATGTCATTGATGATAATCAAGACCTATAACAACCAAAAAGATCCTAAGTAATCAATATTTGGATTTTATTTGATTTAAATTGATTTAAAATGAATTAATTCAATAAAAAATCAAATAAAAATAGAAAAATTAATAAACGGTCACAAGGCTGAAGCTAGGACGCGTGTGTAGTGTGACAAGATCAAATCAAGTGGAAAAGAATGGGCCCATTTGACAAAATTTGATGTTTTGGGGATAGTTGACTTTTGGCAATTTTGCAAAAATGCCCAACTTCAACAATGCATAACTTCTTCAATTTTGAACTTTTGGAAGTGTTCTTTGACTTTTTAGAAAGCTTGAGATGTCCTCTAACCAACCCTTTTGGTCTAATATCATTTTGATATTCCATGCTCAAGTTATAATCTTTGGAAAAAAAGGTATTTTTGTTGACTTTAAAAAATGACCTATAATGTCCAAATTTGTAACTTCTTGTGAGTGCATTTATTGATCTTGGGGTGTGAAGATGGATTGTATGAAATTTAATCCTCTTGAAAATGAGATTTGGATGGGTCATTTCTCATAAAGTATGAGAAAGTTATGCTTGGTCAAAGTTGAGTTGGCTTTTCCTGCAAAACCCTAATTTAGCAACTTTTGAGTCTTGATGAATTTTGAGCAATCCTTGATAAATCATGATCAACCCTTTATCAAATGATGAAATATCCTTCAAAATGAGAATGTTGACAAAAAATCTTGAAGTTTGACTATTTATAGGTCACAGTTGACTTTTGCCCTGGCACAGTCGATTTATGGACCCTTTGAGCAATTGACTGAGAAAACTTCCTCTGCAAGGCTTGAAACTTGACATGCATGATCTTGAGAACATATTAGGATATTGGGAAGCACTTGAGGTCATTTGGATGCAAGTACCTTTATGCAACACAAAACCCTAATTTGAGGTTGACTGCCTTAGGAGATGACTTGACTGTCCAACTCTTGAGCAATCTTGAGCCACTTGGAGATTATTCTTGCAATGTCTTGGGAAATATGAGAGGGAAAATTTTGGGGTACAACAGTAGGGTTACTTCGAAATGAAATCCTTGATAGTAGGGTTGTGAGAAGGAACCTGGATCGTAAGGTTACTTTGAAATGAGTGCCTGGATAGTAGGGTTGTGAGAAGGAACCTGGGTCGTAGGGTTACTTCAAAATGAAAGCCTAGATAGTAGGGATGTGAGAAGGAACCTGGGTCGTAGGGTTACTTCGATATGAAAGCCTGGATAGTAGGTCTGTGAGAAGGAACCTGGATAGTATGGTTACTTCGAAATGAAAACCTGGATAGTAGGGCTGTGAGAAGGATCCTGGATAGTAGGGTTACTTCGAAATGAAATCCTGGATAGTAGGGCTGTGAGAAGGAACCTGGGTCATACGGTTACTTCGAAATGAGAGCCTGGATAGTAGGGCTGTGAGAAGAAACCTAGATCGTAGGGTTACTTCGAAATGAAAGCATGGATAGTAGGGATGTGAGAAGGAACCTGGGTCGTAGGGTTACTTCAAAATCAGAGCCAGGATAGTAGGGCTACGAGAAGGAACGTGGATAGTAGGGTTACTTCAAAATGAAAGCTTAGATAGTAGGGTTGCGAGAAGGAACCTGGATAGTAGGGTTACTTCGAAATGAAAGCCTGGATAATAGGGCTACGAGAAGGAACTTGGATAGTAGGGTTACTTCGAAATGAAAGCCTGGATAGTAGAGCTACTTCAAAGTGATAGTGTAGATTAGTTGACCCATTTGGTTTCGGGAACTGAGTTTCCATTAGTCGTCTGCAGACGTGATCTGTATAACTGCTGGATTTGTTAAAGCTAATCATCTTTTCCTGCAAAAGATATCAGGGTTAATTATATGGGATGCATGAAATGCGGGGTGAGATGATGTTCTCAAAATAAATGAGATTATGTTGTATATGATATGTATGCGTATTTCATGATGTATGTTCACGAAATGTTGTCAGGGTATGCCCGTGTCTAGGAAAATAAATCCCTGACGGTTGCGGGAGATTTGTAAATATTATATCGGGAAGAGATACTGCTTGAGAATAAACTCTACGGGGGATGAACTTAGAAAATGTATTTTTGTAGCTGAAGTGATGAACTCTATCGGGGATTAAGCCTCTGTGTCCAGAGAAATAAACTCTGCTTAGGGGATGAATTTTACTGACTCACCCGCGATTATGAACTTCAGCTAGGATGGTTACGTCTTGTTTCGGGAAAGCTGACATCAATGCTTTTGAATACTTTTACTCTGTAGGGAGTGTATGTGCTGATGATTATGCTCCAAAGCTGACTCTATCCTAGTACCTGCTGGGCAGAGTAACTGTCGGGTTTGGAACTTCTTGTTTTTCCCAGTTTCTGGAATTACGAGTAATTGTCTTTTGTTTCTTATGTAAATATTTATGAGCAACAATCATTTTCAAATGCATATATCAAAAATAAGTCATTGGACGTTCTTGAAAAACAAAACAGAAAAAGAAAAACAGATCGAAGCTTCTTGTGAAAATGACTTGTATTGATCTTTGAAATTGGCCTATAATAGGCGTTTTTATACAAGGAGGCTGACGTTCTAGTAAGAGAATGCCGCGGAAAGATAGAAATTATAAAATTTGTGTAAAAGAAAGAAAAACAGCTATGTGAAACAACCCCGTAGGGTTCCAACTCTGCTATTTCCTTTATATCTTCAAGCGTCTCATCACTTTGCTTCTTGGCCGAAAGTTGATCAGATTGATTGGGGTCGTCCGAGCTTGATAGTCGATACCGAAGTCTGGTGGCAAGATGATCCAATGAGACATAGTGATACGCTTCATATCCCTAACTTTTGCTTTGACCGCCCTTTCGGGTTTTCAGTCCACCGGGATAACCTTTTTGCCCAAGCCGCCCTTTCGGGTTTTCGACTTGCCGGGTGTACAGATTTTTTCATTTTTATCCCTTACTTTTGCCCGAACCCTTTTGGTTCACCGGGAAGCCCTTATTTTTGCCTAGGCCACTCAACCGAGCGGGTCTTTGATTAGGCATAGTATCTTTTCACTATGTCTACATTGACGGGGTGAGGAAGGTCATCGCCATCCATGGTGGTTAGAATCATAGCTCCACCCGAGAAAATGTTCTTAACCATAAATGGTCCCTCGTACGTGGGGGTCCATTTGCCCCTGGGATCACCTTGCGGCAGTATGATGCCTTTGATCACTAGATCCCCGACTTGATATTCTTGACGCCTAACTTTCTTGTTAAAAGCCTTGATCATTCGCTTTTGATATGTCTGAGCATGGTAGATAGCAGTAAGTCTCTTTTCATCGATTAGATTTAACTGATCAAGTCAGGTTCGGATCCAGTCATCTTCGTTCTAACCCGCATCCTTCATAATCCTGAGAGAAGGTATCTGGACTTTGATGGGTAGGACTTCCTCCATGCCATATACCAGAAAGTAGGGTGTTGCCCCTATCGACGTCCGGGCTGAGGTACGGTACCCATGAAGAGAAAATGGTAACATCTCATGCCAGTCTTTCTATGTCACCGTCATCTTCTATACAATCTTCTTGATGTTCTTGTTAGCTGCTTCAACAGCGCCATTCATCTTCGGCTGGGAGGGAGAAGAATTATGATGATGTATCTTAAATTGTTTACAAAGCTCAGTGATCATTGTATTGTTGAGATTCGTACCATTGTCAGTAATAATTCTCTCTGGAACCCCATATCGACAGATCAGATTATGTGGGATAAACCGCGCCACGATGTTCTTGGTTACTATAGCAAAAGAGGCTGCCTCAACCCATTTTATGAAATAATCAATGGCTACTAGGATGCAGCGATGTCCATTGGAAGTGGTGGGCCTGATTTCTCTGATCATGTCGATGCCCCACATTGCAAAGGGCCACAGAGCTGTCAAGAAGTTTAAGGGGACCGGAGGCACATGTACCTTATCAGTGTAGATTTGGCACTTATGACAAGTTTGAGAGTGCTGATAACAATCGGCTTCCATAGTGGACCAGTAGTATCCTGCCCATAGGATCTTCTTAGCCATGGTATGTCCACTAGAATGGGTTTCGAAGGTGCCTTCATGTAGATCTGTCATGATCCTCTCTGCTTCACTCTTGTCTACACACCGTAGTAGTGTGGATTCATGGTTGCGTTTATAGAGGATTCCATTTCTGAGGAAGAACTTTGCAGTGAACCTTCTCAGAAACTTCTTATCGTTGACAGATTCCACTCCGGGATACTCTTGAGCCTCGAGATACCTTTTGACTTTGTGAAACCAGGGTTTGTCTACCACTTCTTCGGTATCGATTTCACAGCAGTGTGCTGGTTCATCCAACCTCTCAATGGTGATTTCGTGAGCTTCATTGTCCCACCTAACCTTGAACATAGAAGACATGGTAGCTAGCGCGTCCTCTAACTGGTTCTTCTCTCGTGGGAAATGTTCAAAGGTTACCTCCTCAAAGTGTGGGAGCAATGTCAATACATACTCTTTGTAAGGAATGAGATTCGGGTGCTTCGTATCCCACTCGCCTTTGATCTGACTTATCACCAAAGCGGAATCCACGAATGCACTCAATAACTTGGTCCTTAGGTCGATAGCAGCTCGAAGACCCATAATACATGCTTCATACTCCGCCATATTGTTGGTGAAGTTGAAACAAAATTGGGCAGTGAACGGAGTATGACATCCCTCGGGAGATATGATTACAGTGCCAATGTCGTTACCCAGTGCGTTTGAGGCTCCATCAAAATACATGGACCATCGGGATCCTTCCTCAGGTCCTTCATCTGGTCCAGGTTCTTCGTAGTCAGTCACCAGCATAATATTCTCATCCGGGAATTCAAAATTCATGGACCGGTAGTCATCCACGGCCTGATGAGCCAAATGATCAGCCAATACACTCCCCTTTATTGCTTTTTGGGTTGTATATTGTATGTTGTACTCAGTTAAGATCATTTTCCATCTTGCTATCCTTTCGGAGAGTGCGAGCTTCTCGAAAATGTACTTGATTGGATCCATCTTCGATATCAACAAGGTAATGTGAGTCAGCATATACTGTCTCAGTCGGCGAGTAGCCCATGCCAAAGCACAGCAAGTTTTCTCGAGCAATGAGTACCATGTCTCACAGTCGGTAAAATTTTTGCTAAGGTAGTATATTACATGCTCTTTTCGACCAGACTCGTCATGCTGCCCCAACACACACCCCATTTAATTGTCTAGCACTGTCAGGTACAATATCAAAGGTCTCCCTTCAACTAGAAGCATCAGAATTAGTGGTTCTTGCATGTATTCCTTGATTCTTTCGAAAGCGGTCTGGCATTCATCATTCCACTTTACCACTTGATCCTTCTTTAGAAGCTTGAAGATTGGCTCACAAGTAGCAGTCAGATGTGAAATGAATCTGGCGATATAATTCAGGCGTCCCAAGAAACCTCTATCTTCCTTCTCCGTACGGGGAGCTGACATTTATTTTATGGCCCTTAACTTTGCAGGATCTACCTGGATGCCTTTGTCGCTGATAATGAAACCTAGAAGCTTACTAGACCTTACCCCGAAGGTGCACTTGCTCGAATTCAACCTCGGCTTATATATCTTCAACCTGTCGAACAACTTTTGGAGATGATCAAGGTGCTCTTCCTCAGTCTGAGACCTGGCTATCATGTCATCAACATAAACTTTGATCTCATGGTGAATCATATCATGGAACAAAGTGACCATGGCGCGCTGATAAGTGGCCCCAACATTCTTCAACCCAAAAGGCATCACCTTGTAATAGAAGTTGCCCCACTGTGTGATGAAGGTTGTCTTCTCCATGTCTTCAAGAGCCATCTTGATCTGGTTGTAGCCAGAGAAACCGTCCATGAAGGAGATTATTTTGTGTTACGCTGTGTTGTCGACCAGAACATCAATGTAAGGAAATGGGAAGCCATCCTTTGGGCCTGCCCTGTTCAGATCTCTGTAATCTACACACATCCATACCTTACCGTCCTTCTTAGCTACCAGAACGACGTTGGCAACCCACTGTGGATAAGAAGTGACAGCCAAGAATCCTGCGTCGAACTGTTTCATGACCTCTGCCTTGATCTTCTCTGACATTTCGAGACGTATACGGTAGACCTTCTATTTAATCGGAGGACAGTCTTCTTTAGTCGACAGGTGATGTACCACGATGTCAGTGTCCAAACCAAGCATGTCTTCATAGGACCAGGCGAAGATCTCAACATAGTCGTGCAACATCTATATCAACCTCTGTTTGACTCTAAGCTCCAGATTTGAGCCTATTTTAACCTCTTTTATGTCTTCCTCAGTACCCAAATTCACTGTCTCAACCGGCTCTTCATGAGGCTGTATAGCTTTTTCTTCATGCTGTAATAGTCTAGCAAGTTATCTAGGAACCTCACAATCATCCTCACCTTCGTCTTCGGCTTGGTTGATCGGATTTTTGAAGTCATAACTGGCAATAGTAGAGTTGTTATCAATGGGATCCAGAGTGGATATGGATCTGCAGTATGATACATGAGTGTGTATAAGAGAATAATTGTTTTGATAAAGTGGAAACAAAAAAGAAAAAACAAAGAGTGCAAAATTTGTATGCAAGAAACGTCCAATGCTTTATTAATGATATATGAAATGACAAATAATAGCCCTCACAAAGAAAACCAATGTTCCTCGGGCAAGGCACAAGGTCGTAAAGTTTTAAATTGTTTATTACAAATCTCAAAAGAAGTAAGACAATTACTGCAGAATAAAAGAAACTGGTATAAAGTCCCTAGTCGTCCAGTTACTCGGTCCATCGTTGGTAGTTGGGTAGATCCAGCTGTCAATGTCTGAGTCCTCATTGCTGTCTTCAATGGCATTAATTCCCCGATTACTGATGTGTAGGGGAGGTCTTTCAGCCCGAGCGCGTCAAACAGCCCTTTGAGCCCCTGTAGTAAAGCCCAAATCAAATTTGTTAGTTTTGTGAGTGAAATCAGGGAGCTGACCCCAATTAGAACACCCACCTTCTTCAACCACGGCCCTGTCGTCCTTGAGAGAAGACATCTTTAGAGGAGGTTTACTGCAGGTAGTAGTTTCAGTCGATGCCAAGATCTGAGGGACCTCTTCGAAGTTCTGACAAGGAGTTTCTATGAATTCCCCGTCCATCTCTATGTAGCGGAAGGAATTGAGATGGCTCACCATATACTCCTCTTCACCCCGCACAGTGACAATCTTCCCTTTTACCGGATACTTCAGTATTTGGTGTAGTGTGGAAGTAACTGCCCCAGCCTCATGGATCCAAGGATGACCCAACAAACAAGAATACGATGGCCTGATGTCCATCACATAGAAGGTGGACCCAAAAGTATGAGAACCTACTTTGACAGGGATATCCACCTCCCCATGCACCATTATTTTCTACCCATCAAAAGCCCTTACCACAATGTTACTAGGCTTTAAAGTCAAGCCCTCGCAATCCAATCGGTCCAATGCCTTCTTGGACAGAACATTCAGCGAAGACCCGGTATCTACCAACACATTAGCCATAGTGGTGCCCCTGCATTCAATCGAGACATGCAGAGCATCATTATACTTCCTTCCCTTTGGTGTCAAGTCTGCATCTGAAAAACCAGCCCATTATCAGTAGTCAAGCTAGCCATGCAATCTTTGAACTGATCAACTGAAGTTTCCTGCGGCACATGCCCAGTCTTGAGGAATGCAATCAAAGCCTTTGCATGGGCTTCAGAACACAACAACAAAGACAACATGGACATCTTTGATAGGGTCTGCCCCAACTGCTCGACCACATTGTAGTCGCTCTTCTTAATTATTTTCAATATTTCCTCTATCTCTTGCTTAGAGGCTTCCACAACAATTTTTCTAGGCGCCTTCGCCCGGGCAGGCTCACCTATAACTTCTTTGCCGCGGGTATCAGACGATTCGCCGACAGGGGTAATAACTGGAGTAAGAACAGGAGCAGTAGTTGATGTACCAGCAGGAATAACATATGGAATGACAATAGGCTTGTTGACAGTCTTAGGGGAAATCTCGGGAGAGAAGACCCTTCCACTTCGGGTAACTTTGCTGGTTCCAACAATGTTACCAATATCAGGATCAACCTCTTCATCTTTCAAATCTTATTTGATGCCATGATAGTACACATCGACACCATAATGCCAGGGGACAGCTTTGTCCGAGACATACGGGAAAGGACCAGGAACAATGATTATCAGCGGAGCGATTCTTGGAGCAGATGTAATCCTAACAGGTCTTCTCGAGGAGTCCTTGGAAGGATTGGCGGAAATGGTTATATTGGCAATGTCTTCATATGGAACAACGGGAACCAAAGTTTTCTCGAACAAAATTTCTTTGCTGACCATCAGGCGTTGAACACCTAACTTCAGCAAATGGCAACCAGAAGGCAGAAGTGAACACATGTGGCAACCTTCACCATAACCTGGAAATACACCGGCCAACAGCAAATTCTTCTTTACAGTCATGAAAGGAGTAGAAACTTCATCCACCAAGGTCACAAACAAGTCGGTATCAACGACATTAATTCCGCGGCCGTGCTTAGGCATGGGAGCAGTTATGACATTGGGCTTCTTCGGGTCATCGAACTCAATTTCCTTGGCTTCAATCAGATCTTGTACCTTATTTCTTAGAGCCCAGCAGTCACTGGTATCGTGGCCAGGACTCTCAGAATGATAGGCACATCGAGCATTTGGATTATATCGGGGAGATGTGGTATTTGGATTCTTGGGAGCCTCTTTCAAGGTTGTCAAGTTGGATCTCAACAGATGAGGTAGAACTTCAGCCAATGTCATATTGATTCGGGTAAACTGTCGTTGTGGTCTTTCCACCCTTTGTTGATTGTTGCATTATGGAGCAACTGCGAGCCTAGGTATCATTACGGCACTTACTGTCTGACGATGTTCAGCCCTGTTTTGGCCCCTCGGGCTATAGATGGCACTGGCTTCCTTCTTACCAGCAAAAGGCTTCTTTACTAAGCTCGAAGAGACATCCTTCTGTATCTTGCTGCTCCGAATCCCAGCTTCTACTCTTTCTCTAGTTATAATCAGCTAGGTGAAACCAGCTAACGAGCTGTCGATCAAATGATTAAAAAATGGACTAGATAGCATCCCTAGAAACATATCAACCAACTCTCTATCAGACAACGGGGGTTGAACTCTTCCAGCCAAGTCTCTCCATTTTTGTGCATAGTCTTTAAAGCCTTCACTTTCACCCATGGACATGATCTGGAGTTGAGTACGAGTAGGAGTAAGGTCAGTGTTATATTGATATTGCTTATAGAAAGCAGCAGCCAGATATTCCCAATTTCGAACATTGGCTCTCTTCAGTTGGTAGAACCATTCAAGCTGAGTCCCCGACAGACTATCTTGAAAGAAATGAACCCACAAATTTCTATCAGCGGTGTGGGGCTGGATCTTTCTGACATAAGAGCGGAGATGGAGTTTTAGGCAAGACACCCCATCATACATAGAAAAAACTGGAGCTTTGAACTTCTGCGGGATGACCACTCTCGACACCAATCCCAATTCTTTGAAATCCAGACCAGGTATCCTCTGAACTTCCATGGCACTCAAACGATCTTCCAACTGCTTGTATCTATCCTCAGCAGGAGGATACTGCTCATCATTGTAGTCGGTATCATTGTCAGAAACTGCAGGACTGGGATCCTTCTCCCTTGTCTCTTCTTCTTGATTCTCCCATTCCTTGGATGAGGAGGTCATATTGACTTGTCACTTCAACCGCTCTCCAAACCTTCTGCCCATATTCAGAATACCAGCAACCGTCTTCTTTTTCTTTTTCTCTTTCAGGATGAGGGCTTTCAGATCCTCCTGTCCTTTTTCCAGACTTATGAACATTTGTTGGAACTGGACTTTCTGTGCCTGAAGGTCCTTGATGCTTTGTTCGGAAGACATTTCTGCTGAAATAAAAAACAAAGAAGATCAGAAACCTGTAATGGTACCTGTACATGCAATGCTATGAATGGGATGCACATGCAGTGATTTCAAATACTTTGGAAAATTTAAATTTGAAAACTAAAATAAAACAAAGATTTTATTAGCTGAATTCAAAGTTCAAATGCCTTTTAGGCGTTACAATTAAAACAAATCTAAAACTAGAAAAGAAATCAAAATTCCCATGGATGCTTCCTCTTCGTGCCGAGATAGACATTGAGTCCTTTTTCCTCATAGAGCTGCTTTGTGAGCTCTAACACCTTCCTCTCCTGAGCATGGAACTGATCCCTATAAGTATCCCGCTCCTTCTTCAACTGAATCCAAGACCTCTAATTCTCCAAGATCAGTGGGCATATAAGGATAGAGAACCGTGTAAGGAATACCCCCTTCAGTAGTGGATTCCATAATCACTGGTAAAACGGCCACGTAGGGCATCATAAGCTTCTGGGCGCGAGCTCGTACCCATTGGAGGTAAGGTTCCATAGGAATGGAAGCCTTTGGCCCCAAAGCCTTGGTGCCAGATCAATTTACCATGCCCCAAGCTTCTATGAACCTCCGGCGATACTCATGAACATCATCCTCATAATTGAATACGATTCTCTCAATAAGTAACTCATGGGGACCATCTCTTTGAGGGTAACCAAATTTTCGCAGAGCTAAACAAGGGTACTCCCCACAGCGATCAATAATAGCAGTGTTTTCCATAGCTCGGGAACACAAGATAATATCCATGTGAGCGAGTGACATTATCCTTTGTGACCAACCCAAACCTTCTTCATTCTTCAGTATGGACTTAGGGAGGTGAGAAATAAACCAACTCGACAGCAATGGCATGCAACATATAAGAACCCCTCTTCTCTTTATGGTATGAGTATGGAGAGTGTGCAGAATATCTTCGAGCAAGGTAGGCACAGGATTGCGAGAGAGGGAGATCTTGATAGTATTCACATCTATGAATGAGTCTAGATTAGGGAATAGAACTAACCCATAGATTAGAAGAGCCAAGACCTCCTCAAAATCCTGAAAATCCATGTCATCCCAAAACAGCTAGGACCTTTCTATCAGAAACTTGGATAGAAAACCCTTAACTCCGCTTCTTGTTTCCCAATTGGATACCACGTCGGCCTGCTTCAGGTGCAAAGTCGAGGCAATGACTTCTGGCTTAGGAACTTCTTCCAGACCTGTGAAGGGCAATTGTTCAAGAATGGGTATATCCAACAACTGAGAGAATTCTTCCATGGTAGGCACCAACTGATAGTTTGGAAAGGTGAAGCAGTGGTGCTTGGGATCAAAGAACTGAAAGAGTACACTCATCATCTTTTCATTAAAGTTTGAAGTAACCAGGTTGAGAAGTCGACCATGTCTCTTAGTGAACGCAAAAGTTTTGGAAACCTTTGATACTAGCTATTTGAGTTGGGAAGGTATCTTCACAAAGCTGATTCAGATAGTGTTTCTACGAACGGAAGCCATGATCTACAAAATAGAACAAAGATAAATTCCCTTGGTCTTTGAAATGGTTAGTGCAAGAAGAATGGATGCTATGTTATGATGCATCATGTCATGATAAACCACAGGTATAGCAAACACAGACAAATCACACCAAGCTCTTAGGTTTAAGGCTTGCATGAGGTTAAAGGTCATACCCTCTTGAAGTTTAGTTGGTTTCAAATCTGTCTTAAAAAGTAACCGGGTTCTAAGGGATCTCAATATCACTGACCATCCTTTATTGGGCATTGTCTCAGCTCAAGCAATCTTTTCTTGCGTCCGAAATAAGTATGATCTCAATGAGTGTAGCATCGAGTATCAACCAATCCTCAACTCTACACCGAGGCCGGCTATCTCACTACTTTCTAATGGCCAAGTTTGTTCAACTAAGGTTCTAAGGTTTGTTAGTTCTTTGCGACACCACGCGGTGGCCCCGTATTCTCCTCGTTTCCACACGAAGGATACTGGTACCAACCAAAGTGTCACACCAACACAACCATCGGTTAAACCATATCGGTCTACACCGTACAGTCTCCACAATCTATTGTTGTTTACCTAAAGAGTGTCCCTAGATCCAGGTGTACGATCTTCAACAATACCCAAGCAAAACCCCTTAAAGATAAAGCAGGAAAAACAAACAAGAAAGAAATTTTAAAAATGACCTAGATCCTAAGGTAAACCCCACTTTATTTTAATCCCCAGCAGAGTCGCCAGTTCTGTGATATGGTGGCCGAACCGACTGTTAATACTGGTTTGCATTTTGCGTTTTTTGTTCACAAAATGTTGCGGTAAGCAAGAGTCGCCATCGACTTTTATTTTATCCAATCAGGAAAAGGAAAAAGAACATAAAAAACCTTTTTCAAGAATATTTCTGAGTACGGGGGGTAGATTATAGAAAGGGAAGGTGTTACCACCCTTTCTATCAATGTTTTTCCATGGGCTCTTAGGTACTTGTTCATTTCTAAAATTGCTTGTGTGTGCTTGTTTTGAAAAAGTTTTACTTCGTGATAACCCTTGTATCAGTCCTGAAGGATGTGACGAAGTTGTTTTGAAATTTTTTTTGAAAGGTGTTTGTGTGAAAAATTTTGTTTGAGAAAGTACCTAGGAACTATCTACATACTCGAAAAAGACTATTCATTTTCCTTTAGACAGCGCTATCCCATTATTAAGGAATAGGTAGCACCGTTGTTGGAGTTTTAAGGGACGTTCGAAGGGACAGATACGGTCACAAAAGCAATGTTAGGAGGTGTTAGTAATCATCCTAAAGCCTTAAAGATTTGTTTCTGAGGCAACATCCGAATGGGTCATTTGAGATCTTTCAGGGCTAGAGGACGACCACTAACAAACCCTATACTTTATGACCGTTTAACCGAAGGCAACCGAAGTGGAGTAAACCCTAGGAGTGAGCATGTGCGAGTGAACTTTTTCAGTTAATTTGTCTTTGCACATTTAGGTTATCTACCGTTTTAATTTTCAAATATTCTTGCCTTACAATCCTATTAGCATACATCTAACAGTTAATAATTGCAGAAATTTAAAGTGCGGAAATAGAAATCCTAACTATTACACGGCTTTCGCAGATACAGAATTATTTAACTGAAAATAAAATGCGGAAATTGAAACCCTAATTAAAATCTATTACAACCTCGAAACAGTTATATAAATAATAATCAAAAAGGTAACTAAAAATACGCGCGACGAGTTAAATGCGGAGGCGATTAGAAAAGCTAAAAAAAATCTAATTTGAGAAAAGAATATATAAGTTATTTTTGAAGGAAAAATTAATTATTTACAAAAATCAAATCCTAATTTCTAATTGGTTTTTAATTATGAAAAAGGATTTAAATTAATCTAATTTGAATTAAATTAATTAATTAAATAAAATAAAATATTTTTTTATGAAAAATATGATTTTCAATGTTTTTTGTGATTTGTTGATTTAATGATGAAAAAAAAATTTGATGTTATTTTTGTGAAAAAAGAAATAATTAGTAAATAATAAATAAAATAAAAGAAATAGGTTGGGCCTGTTATTGCTGAATGGGGGGTGTGCTGTGAAATGTCTAAGCCCAAGAATGCTGAGCCCAACCAACGCGTGAGATCCAGTGCTAGCCCTCTTTGATGGTACACCATGGTCCTTCAATGATAGGTGTTAGATCTAACTGATCATGGATCCTGTGGTTGGCTGTTGATGGTACATGGTGAACGTTGGAGATGGTGATGTACAAGATCTGTTAAAGGAAAATAAAATAAGGGAATTTGCTGGGACCTGGGATCGAACCCAGGTCCTCCCACTCAAATCATGTACGCCTTGTCCAACTGAGCTGCGTGAATTCTTTGTTAATTAAATAACAATAATCAATAATATATGTTAAAAGGTGAGTTAGTGAACAAAAAAATGCGCGCCTGTTTGAATGGCCCAGTGGTTAGCTTCCACGTTATTGTCTTCTTCCTCCTCCGTCGTGTTAGGCCTGCAACTTTTACCTATCGCCAAGCTTCCATGGCTATAACCCTGTGACTTTCAAAAATTACATACAAGCAATATAAATAAGATTCAAGACCATGGATCAATTGGGTTTGACCCTCTGATAACAATGGTATCCTTCATTAGGGCCAATTGTTCCTTTATTTGAAAGCCCCAAAATAACAAGGCAAACCCTAGCTATGGCAAATGTTCATACAAGCATTAAAACTTTAATTAGATGGTCCAGACATGATGCAAACATGATAAAAAACACAAACATACTATTGAAACAAGTTCATGATGCAAGAGTCATAGTAATGAAATCTGAAAAAGAATGCAAACCGTGTGACGTCTAGAGGGCGATTTTGGCCGTGTGGAGGCGTGCAACCGGTCGTGCTAGCTTCAGAGAGATTCAAGGAGACGATTGGTGGCTTTGAAAGTCTGTGATTCGGACTCTAAACTGGAAATCAGATTACCACTTTTTGACAATTTTCAATTCTTGCTTGCAGCTTTTTCGACCTCTCAAAACCCTTTTTTGTGCATTGGATCTCTTCTCTATATGTAGTGGAACACATTAGGTCAATAAAAATGCCTTGTATCTTTATCAATTTTGGAGATTTGATTTGTTTTTACTCTTGTATAATATCTTTCCATATCATGCCAAATCATACCATTTTCATCCCAATATTCCTTGGCACTATTTTATTTGGTTTGACAACATATTTGCATTATAACTCCATTCAAAATCAGATCAAAAACAAATCTTCCATATTTTATATCATTTCTTTGATTTAATTTGACTTTTAAATGATAAAAAATCAAAATAAATTAAATAAATAAAGTCAATAATGTGTGTTCGAGTGTTTAGGTCGTGGATCATGTTGGAAGCATAATGCAAGCTTAAAAGGTTAGGCCCATTTGGCAAAAAATGCATTTTTTAGCACATTTGACTTTTGGCAATTTGCAAAAAAGGTCAACTTTGACAAGGCATATCTCTTCCAATTTTAACCCTAGAGAGGTGTTCTTGGACTTTATAGAAACCTTAGGATGTCCCCTAAACAACCCTTTTGTTCTCATATCAATTGAGTCTTCCATGTTCATGTAAGAAGCTTTGACCCAAAAAGTGTTTTTGTTGACTTTTCAAAAGGACCTATAATATGGAAAACCATATCTTTTTGTGAGTGCATATTTTGAACTTGAGGGCTGAAGATGAATTGTATGGAATTGCATTCTCTTCAAAATAAGCCTTGGATGGAAATTTTATGATAAAATATGAAGAAGTTATGCTTGGTCAAAGTTTGGTTGACTTTTCCTAAGAAACCCTAATTTAGCAACTTTTGGGTTTTGAGGAATTTGGGGCATTCCTTGAGGAATCATGATCAACCCTTGATAAAATGATGGATATAACTTCAAAATGTTGATTTTGACCAAAAATCTTGAAGTTTGACTATATGTGGGCCACAGTTGACTTTTGACTTAGTACAGTCGATTCTCAAGCATCTGAGCAGTTGACTGAGCAAACTTCTTGTGCAAGGCTTGAAATTTGACATGGAGTGTCTTGAGAACATATTAGGACCATAGAGAGATTATGAAGTCTTTGGAGTTTACCCATCTTGATGAAAATGGAAACCCTAGTTTAAGATACATTGCCTTAGGAGAGAGTTTGTCTGGTCAACTCTTGGGCAA
Organism: Vicia faba; assembly: GCA_948472305.1. Taxonomy (NCBI): domain Eukaryota; kingdom Viridiplantae; phylum Streptophyta; class Magnoliopsida; order Fabales; family Fabaceae; genus Vicia; species Vicia faba. The sequence goes on along the minus strand of OX451738.1, from coordinate 181,811,577 downwards.
CTTTGAGCAAATTGAGGACCTCTATGGGCATGTGTTGAGTAAAATGAGAGAGAAAATTTTGGGGTACAACACTTGGAACGTCATTCCTATATGAATAATCCACCAAATCAAGCATGTAGATCAATACATATCATTCCCATAGGATTCTGATATTTAGTCCTTCACTTCTAACGAGTCGTACAAACATAGCAACTGCGCCACATCACGCTTCAACTGCGCAACTCTGATCATCCATCTTAAGTCGCCGTCCTCATTAAAATTTTCGTCAACTATATGGTTTAAAATTTTAAATCTAGTTTTGTACTTTCTTTAACATCCATTATAAAATTGTTGTTCACTTGATATTCTCAATCTTTCACTTTGCGATATTAGCTCGCATATAAACCTGCTACTCTGAATTGTTCAATACGTCTCAACTCTTTCCTAGCCACTCCTCTATTACTTCACACAAATTGGTGAGCGACTATCCTCACGATATAACATCAATCACTTTACACACCATTAAGATAGCAAGACAAGTATATAACATCCAACACGATCTCGTCTACTATCAACAAGAGATTACGGGTGATCAGTTCCTGAATTTGTCAATAGATAGCCGACAACCATAATGGAGCATAATTCATCGTTACCAAACTATAATAGTGTTCCTTTAGAACTTGTACTCAAGTCACCTAAAGCATCATAATCCAATAATTTCCAATGAGGTTTACAAATACTCCCGCAATTTCCCTCTCATTCGATCTTGTTGATGAGACACCAACGCTCAACACATTACACTTAATTAGCCTCACATGAAGGTTAATCATTCTCCAACTCAATAATTACTACTACACCACTACATTACCGGTCGTCTCATTCTAATTGAAATCTCAACAATTCTTTTCCACACCGCTTTGGTGATAGAACCACTCCAATTCTTCTCTCACATATGCCACTACCTTGGCATCATAAACACGACTATAATTCCTATTAAAGCATCTTCCTTTAAAAGGACATCTGCATTATAATCATTGTTAATCATCATAAGCTTCATCTCTTTGTGCTTCTCAAAAACTTTCACATCCTTTTTAATACCTAACATCTCATTTCTCAACTTATTCGCCAACAACATATTACGCTTGACCTCGTCTCGAACAACTGCAATAATAATCATTTATGCCCCAAAAGCCTCTAGTTCCGTAACCGACATCAGAGTCCCTTCATATAGGAATGCATCTTCCATATTTGAAACACTTTCATAGGATAGAATATATTTTTATATCCTCATAGGTTCAAACGGAACATCAATCCGATACTCAGAACACAAGATATGAATTTCTAAAGTTATCCGAAAATGTGAACATCGACGTCATGCAGCGACATACTATTACACACCTTATGATAACATCATAACAAAATTTCTTTTTACCAGTACCAACACTTACCATTCCTGAAATCATGCTCATCTTCTCGAATTTCTGACTCCGACTCGCGATTCAAAATATTCCAACAACTTTTACAATCACTCACAAGGATCCCACAATAAGTTCTACAGCAATCTGTCACTCTATCATCGTTCAAACATCGACATCTTATGCAAGGGCTACTCAAACCGACAACTTCATAGTCCAGCAGCAGCGTTGAAACATCGCAACTTTCTAAATTCCATCTTCTAAAACTCATCCTTATTACTTAACAATCACCTTCAGAAACCTCAGGGATTTACACTCTACTCGTATATCAACAACCGTTACATTTCTCCTCATCCTTCGAGAAGTAAACATCAATAATGGCTGATCATCCTCCCTCAAGACGCTCCAACTTGATTAACAAACAAAATCTTTAACCCATGTGACCTTCGGATTCGGGAACCAACAAAACTTCAACAATACTTGCACTGTCACCATAATGAACCAACATCTTACAACCGAAACATATTCAAGAAGAAAATCTTCTCCCCCACTTATCTTCAAACCAACTTCTGCATACAATCAATTGTAAAATCAAACAAGTATCGATAGTGTGTCGTACACACGTACTAAGAAACAACACATCGACAATATCCAACTGTCACACTACTCTACAGACTCAACAACTTGGTCAGACGGACCGACCTTATTTGATACCACTATTGTAACACCCCATTTCTACCCGCCGAATATTGATAAAATCAGAGTTACAAAATTTCCAACAAACAAATAGGATGCTACACTTACAACATATAACAACGATATTTAATCGCATATAAAACATATACATAACACTTAAATCATCGGATGAACAAATAACAAAAAATTTAGTCTTTAAAACAAAACAACTTTATTACTTAAGCAGCGAAATCACAATTTTCAACTCAAATGACATAACATCTTTGTCCAACTGAAAACAACTTTAGAAACTACAAAGTACTTAACAAAATCAACTTAAAATCCAGCAACAGAAGTAAAATCAACAATAAGGCAACAAGCGTTCATCCCCCTGAGTGTTACATATCAGAGCGACGACACCGACTCGAACTACTGAAGGTAAATAATCCTTCCTTCTGGATTACCTGCATGTTACCAACATAGGGGTAACATTAAAACAAAAGGGGTGAGATATAAAGAAATATAATAGAATGTATGATGAATAATATATTAGAATCAGTTCATGAAAAATCACCTCTTCACAACTTATAAACAACAACAATCACAACAAATTCTTCCATACAACAACTCAGGATGAAACATGAAATGCTACTTGATTTTTATGAACATGCATGTGGTACCAATGGAGAAAAACTACCAACTTAATAATCTGCCAATAAATAGAGGCATTAATAAGGCATAAGCCTTCAACTTAATATTTATCCAATCCAGGCCAACTTTACGAGCACCGGCTCCAACTTGATATGCGGTGTATGCGACACAACATGAATGTAGCAACAACAACTCAACTTAAATCAATGTTGGCCATAAGCCTATAACATCAACAACAAACTCAACATTAACCCAACATAAATCAACGTTGGCCATAAGCCTAGAACATAATATTGGCCAAGAATTAGAGGCATTTCAACAACATAGGTATATCCTGCAACTTTGCATCGTCAACAATATTGACATTACAATAACATAGTAATATACGTCTATATTCAACTATTAGACGATGGTTCCTCTAATATTAACATGTTGCAACTATGATATAACCTAGTACTACTATCAACAATCTCTACTACTTCTAGTGCTACTAATTAATTCTCTACTGTTGTTTTATTGTTGATATATTTCTGTCAATATTTCACAATTAACTCCTACTGTCAACTTATTCCTTCCATATGTACTATGCTATTATATTGTTAATAGTTTTATGATAAGGTTCCTGTAATTACATCCTACTACCATGAATTATCTCTGCTATCATTTTACTGTTAATAGCCTATAACTTTATTTTATCCAATCAATACAGGAAACACAACAAAATTAATCACTACCTGCAACTTCGCAATTAACAACAACATCATCACAACAACTTAATAATTTTCCCTGCAAAGCATTTTGACTTTGTCATCTATTAATCTTACCTGCTACATATGCTAAGCTATAATTTGCTTACTTTGGTAACCAACAATAGTCTCTGCTATTACTTACTGACTTTGTTACTTATTATCGTTAACTCTACTACTTAATTAAATTTGTTGTTAATACACATTTACTATTTTATAATAATTAGAACTAATAAAGTAACAGATCCAGGAACAGACATATATAACAACTGAAAAACAGAGTTTTAGGCACGTGCCCCTCGTCATGCCTAGGGTGCCCCTCGGTACAAAGCTAAAAGGTCGTGCCGCTCACCATGGAGTTGTGTCGCTCGGCACACTCCTCTCCAAACCATGTTGGTTGGCATGCTCGTGTGCCCTTCGGCACAAAGTTTCTCAGCCAGTTTCTTCACATGCTTATTGATTTAAACACAGAATTCTCTTTGATTAACAGTTTCTCAAATAAAAGACCAACACAACATATGGTCACAACAACATAATCCCTACATCAACATCAACATAGGATAATTTTCCCACAACAGATTCATTGACAGTAAGACAATTTCAGCAATTTCAGAAGTAACCACAACAGATATACACGCATAATAACAAATTTATACGACCCAATTCCCACATGCTATTCATCATATACCCAATTATAGAGTCAGAACCCCACCCTTTCCTTGGATTAGAGACCGCTCTACAATTCTTCGATCGAACCTAGCTTTTTCTCTCTTCCCTTTGCTCTACAACTTTTACGTTCTTTTTCTCTCTTCCAACCCTTATTCCTCTTCTACTTGACAAAAACCTATTTTCTCATATCAGCTTAACCTTATTTCAGTAATCACATTTGGACCTAAATTACACCCCCACTTACTACACACCACCATATAAATAAGCCCAACAACTTAATCTTATATTATTCCATTAATTCCATCATTATTATTTATTGTTAATCAACTAATTAATTAATTAATAATAATCTAACAACGTATACCAAAAATTCTTAACATATCACAACTTCAACAAATAACCCAAAAATAATTTAATTAAATAATTAATTAAATTATGGGCGTTACAGAGTTAAAGGTCTTCTTGCTAAATTTCTGATAGAGAAAGCTCAGTTGTTTCTAGATGCGATGAGTTTTCATGCTTTTGAGGAGATCTAGGCTCTGTTGATCTATGGTTTGGTACTATTCCCTAATCCAAACCAATTCATAGATGTGAACGCCATCAAAATATTTCTTACTCATAATCATGTGCTTACTTTTCTTGGAGATATTTTGCACTCTCTTCACACTCCTACTATGAGAGAGTAAGGGACCCTCATGTATTGCATACCTTTACTACCCAGGTGGTTTATTTCGCATCTCCCATTCAGATATATATTGGTGTTCCCGATCTCAGAAGGACATAACTATTATTGACCTCTATGGGGAATTCTCTAATGTTCCATTCCTTGGCATAAGGGGAGGTATTACCTACAACCCTTTTCTAGGTCTACACCAATTTGGTTATTCTCGAATGGACGATCCTCATAATATGCTTATCTAGGGTATTGTATCCGATTACGAGAATGGTCCTCAAGGTTACCGTCAAAAGTTTATATATGCTTAAGGCATGGTGAATAAGATTGATAGCAAGACTTTGGGACACAAAAACTCCATTCCTTTGGAGCCCTACCTCAGATTGGTGCGATCTCGTGCTCAAAACCTTATAATGCCATATCCTTCCGTCCTACCAGCAATTATGGAGCCTGTTGTTGAAGGAGATATTCCTCATACCATTTTCATCCAGATATGCCTACTGACCTTGAAAAGCTACGGAAGTCTTGGATTCAATTGAAAGAAGAAAGGGACACCTTTGAAACTCAGTTCTATGCTAGTGAGAAGAAAGTATTGGAGCTAACAAAACGACTTCACAAAGAGCAGAGCCTTAATGCATATATCAACACAAAGAGGAAGCGTCCATGGGAGACTTGAGTCATAATTTGTTTTCTTGTAACCCTTTTTGTTTTCATTGTAATCCTAAAAGGCAGTTATAATTTGAACTCACTAATAAGAATCTTTATTTTTGTTCCCTTTTGATTAAAAAATTTAAATCCCACGAGGTCCTTGAAAACATTGCATATGCATATACATGACATATATATCATTGCATAACAGGTTTCCAAGTTAGATTTCTCATATTCTTGTTGTTTATTTCAGCAAAAATGGCTCTCGGACAGACAGTCAAAGAACTCCATGCTCAAAATGCTCGGTTCCAAGAGATGTTCCTAATTTTAGCCAAAGGGCAAGAAGAACTAAAGGCGCTCATCAATGAGAACAAGAGGACAAAGAAACCAATAAACATCCTTAACATGGGGAGAAAGTTCAGAGGCCCGGTCAAGCGAGCTCAAGATCTTGATATCCCATTGGACGAAGACGACGAACGGGATGAAGATGGTAAGAATGTTAAAACTGAAAAAAGAAATCATAGTTCTGACAAATATTCTGCTGAAGTGGAAGAGGATTATTTGGATGAACAATATCCCCATACTGGCGGGAAGTATAAGCTGCTAGAAGAGCTTCTGAAAGCTATGGAGATCTAGAAGGTTCATGGCTTGAACTTTGAACAATTGGGTTTAGTCTCAGGAGTTATCATTCCTCCTAAGTTTAAAACTCCTACCCTTGCTAAGTATGATGGAGTTTCTTGCCAGAAGCTACATTTGAGATCATATATTCGGAAAATTCCACCACACACTACTAACAAGAAATTGTGGTTACCTTTTGTGATATTGTGGGAAGAACTGACTGTTTTTGGAATGCTGGTTTGCGTTTTGCGTTTGTGTTTGCAAAATATCGCGGTAAGCAAGAGTCTCCACCGACTTTTATTTTATCCAACAAGGAAAGGAAAAAAGCACAAAAAAGTTCCTTTTTTGAGATTATTTATGAGTACAGGGGGTAGATTATAGAAAGGGAAGGTGTGATCGGTGGATCTGGAACTGACTGTTTTTTAGCTGGTTCGCGAAATGTCGCGGAAGAAAAAGTCGCCACCTTCTTTTATTTTCTCCAACAAGGAAAGGACAAAAGCACAGAAAAATTCCTTTTGAGATTGTTTCTCGGTTCGGGAGGTAGATTTATAGAAAGGGAAGGTGTTAGCACCCTTTCTATCCATGGTTATCCATGGGCTCTTAGATACTTGCTCATTTGTGTTTTCAAAATGTTTTTCTGCTTTTCAATTGTGAATGGGTTTGAAAAAGTTTCTTTGAAAGTTTCAGATCGACTCTTGTATCAGTCCTCAAGAGTGTTTGAAAAATCGTTTTGAAAGCTTTTTGAAAGTGTAAGGTGTGAAAAGTATTTTGTTTGTTTTTGAAAAGAGCAAGTATCTATGAGTCATCTACCTACCCTAAGGAATTAAGCTGTGTAAGTGTCCTTTAGGTAGTGCCATCCCACTATTGAGAGGTAGGCAGCACCACCGTTGGAGGTGTTCGGGTCAATTCGAGGGTTAGGGACAGTGAGGTCACGGAGCAATAGTAAGATACCTTAGAAGCTACCCTTATGCCATTGATCTTTTTATTCCGAGGCAACCGTTTCGAGGTAACTGTTTCGAGGCAACTAGATCAATGGAACATAAGGACTCACTAAGACGTCCTATACTCGACGACCACGTTTCGAGGGGCAAGGTAACAGTGTGATCACCAGAGCAACAGTAGGACACCTTAGAAGCTACCCTTATGCCATGTTCATGGACATAAGGACTTACTAAAACGTCCTATACTCGACGACCACGTTTCGAGGGGCAAGGCAACAATGAGGCGTACCCTAGGAGTGGTGTGTGAATTGTGTGTCATTTTCAGTTATATTTGTCTTGTCATGCATTTGGTGATCTACGCTTTGATTTTTATTTGGGCCATTCATTCTTTCATGTGATTAAAAGGGTGCGGAAATTAAAATGCGAAAAAATAAAGGTCCTACGCTATTACAAGGCGCGGGTCTACATCGCCAAATTAACAAAGACCCGATTTTGAATAAAGAGTGCGGAAAGTAAATGTCCTAATTATCTATTACAAGGCTTTGGGGCAAATACATTATATTTAAAAAGGAAATAAAAGTAAACGTGCGAAAAGAAATAAGAATTGAATGCGAGGGCGTTGTACCCTTTAAGGAAATTGAATTGAAATTACAAATTAATTAATGATTAAATAAAGAAAAGAAATTATTTTTATGTTTTTTAGTATTTAATGAAAATAAAGAAAGAAAATTAATTATTATTAGGAACCCTAATTCTACACTATTTTTAATTTGTTAAAAAAAATATTTAAGTTTAAACCTAATTTACTAATTGTTTAATTATAAGAGTATTTACAAAATTAGTTAATAATTATTATTATTATAATAAGAAAAATTTAATTATTGAGAAAAAGAGTAAAATGCTAAAAACCTAATTTTTATGTATTTTAGTTATTTAAGAAAAAAAACATTAAAGTTAAACCTAAAATTAAGCTAATTGATTTATTAAGATTTATTTACAAAACTATTAATGAATTAAAAACTAAATAAAACATATTTTTATTTTCTTGATTTCTGATTTTTTTGGATTTTTATATTAAATGGTGAATTAAATAAAACAAAAGAAAAAAACAATTAAAATAAAAAGAATAAAAGAAAATGAAAAAAGAAAATGTGATGCAAACCATGGGGGTGTTGGCCCTTTTTGGAGGTGCATTGCAAGCACATTGGCCCATTCAATTCCAGGCCCTTTGGACTTTCTGGGATTGCACAGGGCATGGTTGAATAACGTGCATGATGGTCTTCCCATTCTGGCCATTAGATGGAGCCCTAGGGACACTTGGCAAGTCTCAACACTAGGACATATGGTGTGTTGCATGATGGACGCTACATAGAAGCACATTAGTGAAAAAAATATGGAAATAGTGGGGGACCTGGGAATCGAACCCAGGTCCCATTGCTTGCATGACAACTCACCTTCCACCCAGCCAAACGCGTTCATTTGTTAACTTAGTGGGCACTGATCAACATATGCAAAAAGTGCAATTATCCTGGAACCAACGAAAAAACGCGCCAATGATTTGAGTGCACCACTCACGTTCCTCCACGCATCATCTTCTTCTATTGTTATTTGTTTTTCCTGAAAAAATAAGATTAGATAGCGGGGGTTTTAAACCCCCACTAAATGGTACCTACAAAAATAGCGAATAGAGCATAGTAAAAAAGAAAAAGGGCGCGAGGCATGAGAACGAATCGTCTAGACATCCTGGTTTCAATGGTGTAGGTTTCATGGCCTAATTTTTCCAGGTGAGGAAAGCCCCAAATCAAAGCTTCTGCAACCCTAGCCATCGTTAATGGTGATTTTGGATACAGGCAATATCAGTTCAATCAAAGCATGCCATTAGCTTCAGAACAATCAGCTTAGTGTAAATCAATCATTAGAATGCATTAATATGGCATGAAAATGTAAATACGAATATGCAGAATTGTATGAACAGAGTGACTCAGTTATACCCACTCTTTGAGTATGGGATGTTGGTTTCGATTGCAAAAGCTTCCTGGTAGTCTTGGCAAGCTTATGGAATAGTTTTGAGGCCTTGAATCACCTTGTACCTATGTTTTCAGTTTCAGCCTTTTTTTGAAAAAAAATGCAAAGTTTGTTTTGAGGTTTCAGTGCAGCATTCCTGTTCTTTTGCATTAGGTTTTGTTTGTGCATATATGAGGAATTATTCTAGGTCAAAAACAAAGCCCATGATCCATGTTTTAATGCCTTTCAATATTTGATTTTCAAGCATCTTTTTTTAATCTTTTCCATACCAATCTTATGCCAATCATTGAAGATTCTTTCCCTTTTGAGTGTGCACGAAATCTTGAGCTCATAAAGAGTGAATATGCTGTATAAAAAGATTTGGAAAACATGATTTGCTATTTTTATCATATTTTATTTTAATTAAATGAATTAATAATAATAATAATTCAAATAATTAATCAAAAATGATAAAATAACTCCCTTGGATGTCAATGGGTCGTGCATGGCCTTTGGGTGATGATTCATGGAAGAAATTGAGGCCCATTAGCAATTTTGAGGCATTTGAAGCAAAGTTGACTTTTCAAAATTCCCAAAAATTTCCCAACTTCCACAAGGCATATCTTGCTCAATTTTTAAGCTTTGATCATGTTCTTGGACATTTTGGAAAGGTATTGAAGTCCTTTAACCAATGTCTTTGATCCCATGTCATTTTGATTTACCAATCTCAAGTTATGGTCTTTTACTTAAAGTTCCTTTTTGTTGACTTTTGAAAATGACCTATAATGTTGAGATTGATAACTTTTTGTGAGAGCATTTCTTGGACTTGAAGTGTGAAGAGGAGTTGTAGGAAATGTCATTCTCTTCAAAGTGAGCTTTGGATGGAATTTTTCTGATAAACCATGTGGAAGTTATGCCCTGGTCAATTTGTAGTTGACTTTTCCAACTGTCCAAATATAGAAACTCTTGCATCTTGAGACTTTTTGAGCCATGCCTTGAGAATCGTGATCAAGAATTGATCAAATGATGTTTGTGGCTTCAAAATAAGATATTTGACCAAAAATTTGGACTTTTGACTGTCAAATGACCATTTTGCCCCTGCAGTTGACTGTTGAGCAATTAGGGTTTTTGACTGTGCAATTTTGTACTGTGAGTCTTGAAACTTGGCATGAGGATGCTTGACAATGTTTATAGGCATGTGGGACTTGTTTGGACCCTTGAAAACTTCAATTTCTTTGCCAGAACCAAAACCCTAATTTTTGACTGTTAGGAGGCAATTGGACTGTGCAACCCTTGGGAGATTTTGAAGCATGCTCTTTGCAAATCTTGAAGAATATGGGAGGAAAAATTTTGGGGTACAACAGTTTCCCCTGTTCAATCTTCTTAGACCTGAGGATGTAGATTGGCTGACGTGCCTTTCGTAATCCGAAGGTGGAATATGATTGAACACTAGAGTGCCCAGAAATTTGCGCTCACATGTTGGCAGTGTGATGGTGGGAATGGGCTTACAGATGCCATTTGGAGATTAGTGGATAGGAGGATGGGCTTATAGATGCCATGTTGAGAGGTGAGGGATATGTGGATGGGCTTATAGATGCCATCTGGGTGTCGGTCGCGTAAGAGATTCCTTAGCGAGGACTTGCGTACCTGAAAAAGAAAATGATTACCTGGCCTGTTACAGGAGCTGGTCTTCAGACTCTTTGTGTAGATGTGCCCTGACTGGTTACAGGAATTGAATCTTAAAACCTCTTCAGACGTGCCCTGGCGAGATACAGGAATCGAGTCTGGAGCTTCAAAAGGTGATGAATGAATCAGGGATGGTTACTAACTCAACGGGACGATGAGAGAACCTTGGGCGATTACTACCTCAACAGTAACAATGAGAGAACCTGGGGCGATTACTACCTCCACAGTAACGATGAGAGAACCTTGGGAGATTACTACCTCAACAGTAACGATGAGAGAACCTGGGGCGATTACTACCTCAACAGTAACGATGAGGGAACCTGGGGCGATTACTACCTCAACAGTAACGATGAGAGAACCTTGGGCGATTACTACCTCAACAGTAACGATGAGAGAACCTGGGGCGATTACTACCTCAACAGTAACGATGAGAGAACCTTGGGCGATTACTACCTCAACAGTAACGATGAGAGAATCTGGGCGATTACTACCTCAACAGTAACGATGAGAGAACCTTGGGCGATTACTACCTCAACAGTAACGATGAGAGAATCTGGGGCGATTACTACCTCAACAGTAACGATGAGAGAATCTGGGGCGATTACTACCTCAACAGTAATGATGAGAGAATCTGGGGCGATTACTACCTCAACAGTAACGATGAGAGAATCTGGGGCGATTACTACCTCAACAGTAACGGTGAGAGAATCTGGGGCGATTACTACCTCAACAGTAACGATGAGAGAATCTGGGGCGATTACTACCTCAACAGTAACGATGAGAGAATCTGGGGCGATTACTACCTCAACAGTAACGATGAGAGAATCTGGGGCGATTACTACCTCAACAGTAACGATGAGAGAATCTTGGATGTCTTCTACTGAGTCTTCATCAGGAAAATCTTTAGGAATCGATTTAACTGGACCCGAGAAGGCCTTTGAATGGATCGGCATCAGAAAAATCTTTAGGAGTCGATTTAACTGAACTAGGCAAGGTCTTGGAATCTTCAACTGGAATAAGAATCAGGGAGATCTTAGGGTTGATCTGACTCAACCAGAGAAGGCCTTTGACTGGATCGGCATCAGAAAAATCTTTAGGAGTCGATTTAACTGAACCAGGCAAGGTCTTGGAATCTTCAACTGGAATAAGAATCAGGGAGATCTTAGGGTCGATCTGACTGAACCAGAGAAGGCCTTTGACTGGATCGGCATCAGAAAAATCTTTAGGAGTCGATTTAACTGAACCAGGCAAGGTCTTGGAATCTTCAACTGGAATAAGAATCAGGGAGATCTTAGGGTCGATCTGACTGAACCATAGAAGGCCTTGGGTTAACTTTGACTGGATAAGAATCAGAAAAACCTTAGAATCGATTTAACTGAACCAGAGGAGGTCTTGGACATAGCTGAGAACTTAACTGGATCTTTCTTGAAAGGTAAAGGTCAGTCATATGCAATGCATGATATGGATCAAGCAATGATGTTCTCAACATAAATGAGATTGTAAGATATGATGCGTTTATGCATGCTATAATGTATGGAAATGCGATGTTTATGAATGTATTTTCGTCTAGGAAAATATATCCTTGACGAATGCCGGGAGTTAAAATCCTGGGCTGATAGAGAGCTTCTGTTTCCACTGGGGATGATGATTGCAAGAATACCGGTAGGAGAAGATAACTCTGTTGGGGAATAAACTTGGCGAATGGATTACTCTGCGGGGAAAAATTACTATAGCGATCTTGCTGGGGAATAAATACTCTGTGGGAAGAGAGGTATTGTGCTGGGATGTTGATGGTAACCTCGCTGGGGATACCGTTGATGTTGGAAGTGTTAATAGACTTCGCTGGGGATAAGAAGACTTCGCCGAGGATGATCTTCTCGTGGCTTTTGGATGAGGATAACCCAGTTATATCCCGGTAGGGAAATAACCTTTGAATAAAGCCAGGGGACGCGTTCGTGCTCTGTGGGGAAGAAGCTTCCAGAATCTACTGGGGATAATCTTCCTGCTGGGGAGATGGATTCAAACTTTCCTGGGGAAATCTTGCACTATGTTGGGCTCTCCTGGGGAAATTTTGAGATGTACTGGGAGTGACTCCACTGAATGTCTGGTAGACCGCCGGGGAACAATCTTAGATCAAGACTGTCGGGGATGCTTGTTGAGAATATCTCTATACTTCACTGGAGAATGTTGAGATCTGTTGGAGGATACCCAACTTCCTTAAGGCTGACAGGATAACTCTTCTTGGGGAGAGTATGTTGATTTGCTGGCTAACTCTCTGGGGAGTTAAGATATCTTGGTTATGTTCTTCAGCTGAACTTACCTTGATACCTTGGTGGACAGAGCAATTAGATCGCTTAGACAGCTCATTATTGCCCCAATTTCTGATGTGGGAGAAGATACCTACGGAGGCGCTTGATGACTGCCGGTTGACAAATCCTCTTCTGGTAGGCAGGTGACGAGATGACAGAACATAGTCGTACGCTTTGATCCCTAATTTTTGCCTGGACCGCCCTTTCGGGTTTTCAGTCCACCGGGATACCCATTTTTGCCCAAGCCTCCTTTTCAGGTTTTCGACTTACCAGGTGTACAGATTTTTTCATTTTCATCCCTTATTTTTACCCGAACCCTTTTGGTTCGTTGGGAAGCCCTTATTTTTGTCTAGGTGTGTCAACCTAGCGGGTTTTTGATTATGCGTAGTATCTTTTCGACTATGTCCATGCTCTCGGGGTGTAGGGAGGTGCCCCTGTTATTGTGTTGCCACGCTACCAGAAGATGTTTGGTCATGCAAGATTTGTTGCTGGGAATTCATGTCCAATGCCCCAAGTGGCTCAGGCGGAGATTTGCCCCTGGCTATTTGGCCTTTGAGAGATTCTCCGAATCTTGATTGGACTGCCCCAGATGATGGACCATGATCATGTCGTGCCCCTTGATTGGAAGTGCTTTTGCTCACTAGGTATTCATCGTGCGAATTTCCCTGCTGTTCAAACAAATAGTCATATGCAAACAAAGTTATGTTAAAAATGCAAAGCTTATGTCTGTTTCGAAGTTTTTTTGGAAATGCATTCTTTTCATAAAACAAGTGAATGTTTGTAAAACGTGATGTCAACTCCGTATTTTATCGCAAGCCTTAAGGAGTCGGGATACCTTTCGTAACAGTATGCTTTCGAACTAACCCATGCTTCAGCTAGGACTTTTAAAGGTTGTAGCATGGCCTGGTTCACGGTTTAAGAAATAAAGGATAAAGGCTCAAATTATTTGTACCCACCCGCTCTTCGTGATGTTCTTCAAACCTAAGCTCAGTTGATCGTACGTTAGACCTTGTTTCAGTCTTTGTCCTGATGTTCCAATGATGGTTCGGATGTTGAACGTTTATTTGAATAGGCAGTCATTTTTGTTTGGTTTAGGGTTTGTAAGACCTCTTTCTTTTTCTTTCATTATCCCTGTTTTTTGCCTGAACTGTTTCTTTTTGGAATTACAGTCAGCGGGATGCCCCAGTTTTGTAAGTCTCCTTCATAGGTTTTGACTTAATGGGTTTTTATTTTGAGAAGTAATGACTGCTTGTCTGTATGATTGTTCGGAACCATCACTGTCTTTTGTTTTGTAAGGACCTCTTTGGTGCCATTCGTTATGCACTTGGATCAACTGAGAGACTACCTTGCCCCAGGTTATGATTAAGGGTTTTAAATTTCGAAAAGAAAAACTCCTACTTCTTTGGCTCAGAGGGGTTGACGAGGGATTATCTTCCTTATAACTCCAGTGTTTAGGAATTGAAACAATGCTTGTACCTCATCAGCAGGGTCTGTTCCAAAGCATACTGTAAAGATCGTGGTATCGTTTTCGTCATCCTCCCTCAAGAGGCTTAGAATTATTAATCGAGCATTGAACATCACAAAAGATGAAAGCAATTTTAAATATAGCGAATGCGAATATATTGATTCAAAACAGACATATGCGATGCATTAATGAAATAACAACGTTTAACATGCGTAAATGTTTGAACAAAAGAAAATTACAACTTGAACATCCTAATGAACAAAAGTCTTTTCATCTCAGGGGTTGTTACTTCAACTGGTGAATCCTGTAGGGATGGTAGAAGCACTCAGCCTGGCCATCTTGGGTGAATTCCACAGCTCCTTGATCGATCAGGTCCTGGATCTTATTCTTCAAGGTCCAACAATCATCTGTAGCATGCCCCGGGCTGTTAGAATGATAAGCGCAGCGGGAGTTGGGGTTATACCTCGAAGGTGTCCTGTTGGGATTCTTAGGAGGGTCCTTTAGAGTTACCAAATTCAACCTCAACAGTTGTTGTAAAGCTTGAGGCAGCGACACATTGAGCTTGGTGAATTGCCTTTTGGGCTTGTCTGCCTGAAGCTGGTGAGGTTGATGCTGAATTAGTGACCCTGAAGCAAACTGAGGAGCTTTCCCCTTGTCTTCTTTTCTCAAAGATGGCTGAATGATGACTGGATTTTCACCCTTAGATGTTTGCCCCAGTTGGTTACCCCGAAGCAGTTGGTTGATGAGAGCCCCGAGCTCTTCTTGTCTTTGAGCTAAGCCTTGAATGATAGTCACCTGCCCCAGCATCTGGGCCCTCATTGCATCCACCTCAGCTTGCAGATGTTTCAGCCGTTCATCCTTGTCGTCCTCAGCACTGTTCCTGACCAAAGTCCCCGTGAGGAGTGTTCTCAGCTCTTCCTGCCCCTTGGATAGGCTTCAGAAAATCTCCATGAACTGAGTCTCTTGAGCATGAGGTCCCTGATTATCTTGTTGGGAAGCCATTGCTAAAATAAACAGCGGAGAAGGTAAGTGACCTGTAAAAAAGGGGACCTGTTATGCAATGATATGTATGTATATATACAATATTTTCAAGAATCTCGCGGGGTAAACAAGAAATTTGTTAGAGCTGGTATCTGGTAGCTTGATGGAAGGCACTGCATCTTGTTGAGAGTCCTTCTTCAAGGGTCAAAGGCTCACCATATCCAGTGGGTCATAGCCCCTGACAACTCTGTCTAGAGGAAAATAAATCCCCTTTGCCCCTTGCTGGACAGTGGGTTCATCATGACCTGCATCACAAGCCCTTGAGATCCTTGAAACGGATTAGTCCTTATGCGGGATGTATGCAATGGTATGATGTTATGCTATGCATGGGGTAACGTAGGTAACCCTGTTATGAGTCCCTACTAAGGACTATAAACAAAACCTGCAAGAAACTCAAGTCTCAGATAACAAGCATGCAAGTAGTCAAGTTGGAAGGCACACAAGTCACACAAGAGAAGCCCTTAGAGTTTAGGCAAGCATGGGGTCTAGGTATTACCCTCTTTCAGTTTGTTGGTTAAGACCTGTCCTATCAAAGTAACCGGGTTCTAGAGGATCCCAATATCATTGACTACCCTCAATCGGTCATAACTCCAGCATCGCAACCTTTTCTTGCGGCCAGAACCATCACGAAAGTTTAGCCTCAATGGGCGTGGCATACTGCTACTGTTCTATTGGCCAAGTTGGGTCATTTAAGGTTCTAAGGTCGGTTGGTGCTTAATGACTCCTCAGAAGACCCATATTCTCCTCGTTGCAACACGAGGGATATCGGTACAGACCAAGGTGCCACACCAGCGTAGCCACTGCTTCACCCATGTCGGTCTATGCCGGACAGGTCCCTCACAGCTTATGCTACCTAACAGGGTATCCCCAGATCCGGGTTGGGATCAATGTAACTCTGATGCAACCCACAATTTAAAGCAAACAAGTCAAAGCAATTGAAAACACAAGTGATCTTAGTCCTAAGGTACACCCCACTTTAAGATTCCCCAGCAGAGTCGCCAGTTCTGTGATCGGTGGATCTGGAACTGACTGTTTTTTAGCTGGTTCGCGAAATGTCGCGGAAGCAAAAGTCGCCACCGTCTTTTATTTTCTCCAACAAGGAAAGGACAAAAGCACGGAAAAATTCCTTTTGAGATTGTTTCTCGGTTCGGGAGGTAGATTTATAGAAAGGGAAGGTGTTAGCACCCTTTCTATCCATGGTTATCCATGGGCTCTTAGATACTTGCTCATTTGTGTTTTCAAAATGTTTGTCTGCTTTTCAATTGTGAATGGGTTTGAAAAAGTTTCTTTGAAAGTTTCAGATCGACTCTTGTATCAGTCCTCAAGAGTGTTTGAAAAATCATTTTGAAAGCTTTTTGAAAGTGTAAGGTGTGAAAAGTATTTTGTTTGTTTTTGAAAAGAGCAAGTATCTATGAGTCATCGACCTACCCTAAGGAATTAAGCTGTGTAAGCGTCCTTTAGGTAGTGCCATCCCACCATTGAGAGGTAGGCAGCACCACCGTTGGAGGTGTTCGGGTCAATTCGAGGGTTAGGGACAGTGAGGTCACTGAGCAATAGTAAGATACCTTAGAAGCTACCCTTATGCCATTGATCTTTTTATTCCGAGGCAACCGTTTCGAGGCAACTGTTTTGAGGCAACTAGATCAATGGAACATAAGGACTCACTAAGATGTCCTATACTCGACGACCACGTTTCGAGGGGCAAGGCAACAGTGTGATCACCAGAGCAACAGTAGGACACCTTAGAAACTACCATTATGCCATGTTCATGGACATAAGGACTTACTAAAACGTCCTATACTCGACGACCACGTTTCGAGGGGCAAGGCAACAATGAGGCGTACCCTAGGAGTGGTGTGTGAATTGTGTGTCATTTTCAGTTATATTTGTCTTGTCATGCATTTGGTGATCTACGCTTTGATTTTTATTTGGGCCATTCATTCTTTCATGTGATTAAAAGGGTGCGGAAATTAAAATGCGAAAAAATAAAGGTCCTACGCTATTACAAGGCGCGGGTCTACATCGCCAAATTAACAAAGACCCGATTTTGAATAAAGAGTGCGGAAAGTAAATGTCCTAATTATCTATTACAAGGCTTTGGGGCAAATACATTATATTTAAAAAGGAAATAAAAGTAAACGTGCGAAAAGAAATAAGAATTGAATGCGAGGGCGTTGGACCCTTTAAGGAAATTGAATTGAAATTACAAATTAATTAATGATTAAATAAAGAAAAGAAATTATTTTTATGTTTTTTAGTATTTAATGAAAATAAAGAAAGAAAATTAATTATTATTAGGAACCCTAATTCTACACTATTTTTAATTTGTTAAAAAAAATATTTAAGTTTAAACCTAATTTACTAATTGTTTAATTATAAGAGTATTTACAAAATTAGTTAATAATAATAATAATTATAATAAGAAAAATTTAATTATTGAGAAAAAGAGTAAAATGCTAAAAACCTAATTTTTATGTATTTTAGTTATTTAAGAAAAAAAACATTAAAGTTAAACCTAAAATTAAACTAATTGATTTATTAAGATTTATTTACAAAACTATTAATGAATTAAAAACTAAATAAAACATATTTTTATTTTCTTGATTTCTGATTTTTTTGGATTTTTATATTAAATGGTGAATTAAATAAAACAAAAGAAAAAAACAATTAAAATAAAAAGAATAAAAGAAAATGAAAAAAAAAATGTGATGCAAACCATGAGGGTGTTGGCCCTTTTTGGAGGTGCATTGCAAGCAAATTAGCCCATTCAATTCCAGGCCCTTTGGACTTTCTGGGATTGCACAGGGCATGGTTGACTAACGTGCATGATGGTCTTCCCATTCTGGCCATTAGATGGAGCCCTAGGGACACTTGGCAAGTCTCAGCACTAGGACATATGGTGTGCTGCATGATGGACGCTACATAGAAGCACATTAGTGAAAAAAATATGGAAATAGTGGGGGACCTGGGAATCGAACCCAGGTCCCATTGCTTGCATGACAACTCACCTTCCACCCAGCCAAACGTGTTCATTTATTAACTTAGTGGGCACTGATCAACATATGCAAAAAGTGCAATTATCCTAGA
The DNA here is from genome assembly GCA_948472305.1 of Vicia faba. NCBI lineage: Eukaryota > Viridiplantae > Streptophyta > Magnoliopsida > Fabales > Fabaceae > Vicia > Vicia faba. The sequence continues at coordinate 181,792,970 of OX451738.1, read as the reverse complement.
ACCAACGAAAAAACGCGCCAATGATTTGAATGCACTACTCACGTTCCTCCACGCATCATCTTCTTCAATTGTTATTTGTTTTGCCTGAAAAAATAAGATTAGATAGCGGGGGTTTTAAACCCCCACTAAATGGTACCTACAAAAATAGCTTATAGAGCATAGTAAAAAAGAAAAAGGGCGCGAGGCATGAGAACGAATCGTCTAGACATCCTGGTTTCAATGGTGTAGGTTTCATGGCCTAATTTTTCCAGGTGAGGAAAGCCCCAAATTAAAGCTTCTGCAACCCTAGCCATCGTTAATGGTGATTTTGGATACAGGCAATATCAGTTCAATCAAAGCATGCCATTAGCTTCAGAACAATCAGCTTAGTGTAAATCAATCATTAGAATGCATTAATATGGCATGAAAATGTAAATACGAATATGCAAAATTGTATGAACAGGGTGACTCGGTTATACCCACTCTTTGAGTATGGGATGCTGGTTTCGATTGCAAAAGCTTCCTGGTAGTCTTGGCAAGCTTATGGAATAGTTTTGAGGCCTTGAATCACCTTGTACCTATGTTTTCAGTTTCAGCCTTTTTTTGAAAAAAATGCAAAGTTTGTTTTGAGGTTTCAGCGCAGCATTCCTGTTCTTTTGCATTAGGTTTTGTTTGTGCATATATGAGGAATTATTCTAGGTCAAAAACAAAGCCCATGATCCATGTTTTAATGCCTTTCAATATTTGATTTTCAAGCATCTTTTTTTAATCTTTTCCATACCAATCTTATGCCAATCATTGAAGATTCTTTCCCTTTTGAGTGTGCACGAAATCTTGAGCTCATAAAGAGTGAATATGCTGTATAAAAAGATTTGGAAAACATGATTTGCTATTTTTATCATATTTTATTTTAATTAAATGAATTAATAATAATAATAATTCAAATAATTAATCAAAAATGATAAAATAACTCCGTTGGATGTCAATGGGTCGTGCATGTCCTTTGGGTGATGATTCATGGAAGAAATTGAGGCCCATTAGCAATTTTGAGGCATTTGAAGCAAAGTTGACTTTTCAAAATTCCCAAAACTTTCCCAACTTCCACAAGGCATATCTTGCTCAATGTTTAAGCTTTGATCATGTTCTTGGACATTTTGGAAAGGTCTTGAAGTCCTCTAACCAATGGCTTTGGTCCCATGTCATTTTCATTTACCAATCTCAAGTTATGGTCTTTGACCTAAAGTGCCTTTTTGTTGACTTTTGAAAATGACCTATAATGTTGAGATTGATAACTTTTTGTGAGAGCATTTCTTGGACTTGAAGTGTGAAGAGGAGTTGTAGCAAATGTCATTCTCTTCAAAGTGAGCTTTGGATGGAATTTTTCTGATAAACCATGTGGAAGTTATGCCCTGGTCAATTTGCAGTTGACTTTTCCAATTGTCCAAATATAGAAACTTTTGCATCTTGAGACTTTTTGAGCCATGCCTTGAGAATCATGATCAAGAATTGATCAATTGATGTTTGTGGCTTCAAAATAAGATGTTTGACCAAAAATTTGGACTTTTGACTGTCAAATGACCATTTTGCCCCTGCAGTTGACTGTTGAGCAATTAGGGTTTTTGACTGTGCAATTTTGTACTGTGAGTCTTAAAACTTGGCATGAGGATGCTTGGCAATGTTTATAGGCATGTGGGACTTGTTTGGACCCTTGAAAACTTCAATTTCTTTGCCAGAACCAAAACCCTAATTTTTGACTGTTAGGAGGCAATTGGACTGTGCAACCCTTGGGAGATTTTGAAGCATGCTCTTTGCAAATCTTGAAGAATATGGGAGGGAAAATTTTGGGGTACAACAGAAGGTATTAGCACCCTTTTTATCCGTAGTTATCTACGGGCTCTTAGGTATTTGCTCATCATTTTCAAAATTGTTTTCTTTGTGTTTGTGTGCTTTGAAAAGTTTTTTGTTTTGACTTCGATTTAACTCTTGCTTCTGTCTTCAAGAGTGTAATGAAGTGTTTTGGAAAATTTTGTTTGTAAAGGAGTGTAAGTGTGAAAAAGTTTGATTTTGGATGAGCAAATATCTAAGAACTATCTACCTACTCGAAAAAGGAATCGTTCTATGCTAGTTTCCTTTAGACAGTGCTATCCCACTATTAGTGAGTAGGTAGCACCGTTGTTGGAGTTTGAGGGTAAATTCGAATGAGGGACATACAGTCACTAAAGCAATATTAGGATGTCTTAGCGGTAACCCTAATGTCTTAGATCATGTATTCGAGGCAACAATTTCCGAGGCAACCATTTTGAGGCAACTATGATCTTTTAGACAAGAGGGCGACCTCTAAAATACCCTATACTTAATGACCGTGTACGAAGGCAACCAAGTGGGGTGTACCCTAGGAGTGCGCATGTGCGATTGTGTTATTTTCAGTTATTTTTATCTTTGCACATGTTAAGGGTGATCTTATTTGATTTTAGATTAAGCATTCATTCTTGTCATGCAAGCCCTATTATCAAACATCTAACAATTGTATAATTTGCATAATTAAAATGCGGAAATTAAAACTAATTATTACAAGGCGTCGGGTATTTACATCGCCAAAAGCAACCCTTTGAAAATAATATAAAGTGGTAAAATAAATAAATATCCTAATTAATTATTACAAACCGGAAGCAGATATATTAATTGGATAAAGAAAAATAAAGCGCGACGCGATATTAAATCGGATGCGAAATTAGGGTTTTGACCCTTTTAAAAGAAAAATGCTTTTTTGTTGTTTTTATTTTAAGAAAAGAAATTAAATCCTAAATTAAATACTAAATTAATTATTAAATAAATTAATGAAAAAAAGTAATTAATGACATGTTTTTTTGGAGTTTTTGTTAATTTAAGAAAGAAATTAAAATAATTAAATTATGTTAAAACCTAATGATTTCTAATTGATTTTATTTATTTACAAAAATAAATTAAAGTTTCCTAATTAATATTCTAATTAATTAATTAGTATTTATTAATAAAAATAAAAGTTCTAAAATTTAATTGGATAAAAAAAAGTATTTTTGATTTTTTTGATAAAAAAGAAAATTTGTTATTGGTTAGAAATTAATTAAAACAAAATAAAATAATTAAATTAAAAGAACAAAATATGAGAGAAAGAGAAATTGGGCCTGATTTTGGGAGGTGTTGAAAGCAGTTTGTTGGCCCAATTGATGCTGTTCCAATTGACTTTTTGTGATCCTGTGCGCATGCATTGACTGGCTTATGGTGTGCCTTTGAGGCTTGGCCACCAGATCTGGCCATCTGGCGCATGGAGGAGCGATGTGCATGTTGGACCTCAGATTTGAACACGCACATGATTACCTGAAAACAAATAAGAAAATGCAGTTTGCTGCAGGTAGGGATCGAACCCCTGACCTCCAGCCTTTGGGTCCTTAAGGCTTACGTGACCACCACCACACCATGTTGCTTCATTTGTTATGATAATATAAATAAAACATAATATATGAAAAATAAAGTTAATGGCCAGAAAACAAAAAACGCGCGCGTGTCATTTGAATGGACGAGTGAGGGAGTGCCAACGCATCGTCCCTGTCCTCTAAAACCTGCAAATTTTACCTGCGGATTTTTATCCGCAGCTAAAAGCGTAGCTTCGTTCTAAAATCTTTCCCAGACCATGGAAACGCATTCTAAAACCATGGTTGAGTTCGTCTCAACCTATGGATCACAACCATAGCCATTATCATGGCCAATTTTTCCTGAAACAAAAAACCCTAAAAACGAACAACAAACCCTAGCAATGGTGATCCTCGATACAGAGCATAAGAATGAAATTGGTTAATGCAAAAAGCTAGCAAATGACACGGTGATTCAGAATATGCAATTGTTTTTCATTATAGATGCAAGAATCGTGTAAATCGAATTCAAGAATATGGCGGATTCGTGAGTGACTTATAGTGCGTGTGAGAGTCTGAAAACGCCTGGTTTTGATTGGTTTCGCTTGTGGAGATGGCCAGGAAACGATTGAGACAAGTCTCAAGTCTTGAAATTGCCTCTAGGGTTGGTTTCGAAGTCACACTTTTTTTGGATTTTTGCCAATTATGTTCTGCCTCTAGAACTGATCTCCAACCACTATTCTTGTATGCATCACTTCCTTATGTATTGTACAATACATTAGGTCTGAATTCCTTGTCCAAATCTTCCTATATCAATGCACTTGATGTGGATTTGATTTGCTTTGAACCACCTTCCAAAATTGGCTTCATTTGAATCTTTTTGTGTACAATTGCTTTAATACGAGTTTGATATGGTGCAAGCTGTCCATTAAAACCTATAATCATCAAAAGATCTTTGGTTCTCAATATTTTTGATTTTATGTGATTTTATTTGATTTAAAATGAATTAATTCAAATAAAAATCAAATTAAATAATAAAAATATAATATGAACACATGGCCAAGGCTAGAGTACTTGGGCAATAATGCAAACTCAAAACAAGTGAAAGAGAATGGGCCTATTTGTCAAAATTTGAAGTTTTGGGGATAGTTGACTTTTGGCAATTTTGCAAAAAAGTCCAACTTCAACAATGCATAACTTCCTCAATTTTGAACTTTTGGAGGTGTTCTTGGACTTTTTAGAAAGCTTGATATGTCCTATAATCAACCCTTTTGGTATCATCTCATTTTGATATTCCATGCTCAAGTTAGAAGTTTGACGAAAAAGGTGTTTTTGTTGACTTTCCAAAATGACCTATAATGTCAAAATTCATAACTTCTTGTGAGTGCATATTTTGATCTTTGAGTATGAAGATGGATTGTAGGTACTTTTATCCTCTTCAAAATGAGCTTTGGATGGGTCATTTCGCATAAGGTATGAGAAAGTTATGCTTGGTCAAAGTTGAGTTGACTTTTCCTACAAAACCCCAATTTAGCAACTTTTGAATCTTGATGCATTTTGAGCAATCCTTGATGAATCATGATCAACCCTTGATCAAATGATGAAATATCCTTCAAAATGAGAATGTTGACAAAAAAATCTTGAAGTTTGACTGTATTTGGGTCACAGTTGACTTTTGCCCTAGCACAATCGATTTTTGGACCTTTTGAGCAATTGAATGAGCAAAATTCTTTTGCAAGGCTTGAAACTTGACATGGATGATCTTGAGAACATATTAGGATATTGATTAGAACTTGGGATCACTTGTACTTAAGGACCTTGATGCAACATGAAACCCTAATTTGGGGTAGACTGCCTTAGGAGAGAGCTTTTATGGCCAACCCTTGGACTACTTTGAGCAATTTGGAGATCTTTCTTGCAATGTTTTGGGAAATATGGGAGGGAAAATTTTAGGGTACAATAGCTGCCCCTGTTCAATCTTCTTAAACCTGAGGATGTAGATTGGCTTTTGTGCCTTTCGTGATCCGAAGGTGGAAGATGATTGAACACTAGAGTGCCCAGAAATTTGCACTCGCATGAAGTGGTAGTTTCTTTGTGATGTAGGGAATGGGCTTACAGATGCCATTTGGAGGAGTGTCGATCATATAAGAGATTCCTTAGCGAGAGCTTGCATACCTGTCGTTGAGGAAGATTCCGCTGGGGAAGTCTGATCTTTATTGAGGGAAAGGAACTTTCCCGTAATTTAACTGAGGTGTCGATATTTAGGAACTTGCCTGTAATTCAACTGAGGTGTCGAGATTTAGGAACTTGCCCGTAATTCAACTAGGGGGAAACATCTTCGTCGAGATTTAAGAACTCGCCCGTAATTCAACTGAGGAAACTTCTCTGCTGAGATTTAGGAACTCGTCTGTAATTCAACGGAGGAACGCTTTTCTCGAGATTTAGGAACTCGTCTGTACTTCAACTGAGAAAACATCTCTATTGAGTTTTAAGAAATCATCCGTAATTCAACCGGGGAAACATCTTCGTCGAGATTTAAGAACTCGCCCGTAATTCAACTTAGAAAATTTCTCTGCTGAGATTTAGGAACTCGTTTGTAATTCAATGGAGGAACACTTTGTCGAGATTTAGGAACTCGTCTGTACTTCAATTGAGAAAACATCTTTGCTGAGTTTTAAGAACTCGTCCGTAATTAAACTAGAGGGAAACATCTTTGTCGAGATTTAAGAACTCGCCCGTAATTCAACTGAGAAAACTTCTCTGCTGAGATTTAGGAACTCGTCTGTAATTCAACGGAGGAACACTTTTGTCGAGATTTAGGAACTCGTCTGTACTTCAACTGAGAAAACATCTCTGCTGAGTTATAAGAACTCGTCCGTAATTTCAACTGGGGAAACATCTTCGTCGAGATTTAAGAACTCGCCCGTAATTCAACTGAGAAAACTTCTCTGCTGAGATTTAGGAACTCGTCTGTAATTCAACGGATGAACACTTTTGTCGAGATTTAGGAACTCGTATGTACTTTAACTGAGAAAACATCTCTGTTGAGTTTTAAGAACTTGTCCGTAATTCAACTGGGGAAACATCTTCGTCGAGATTTAAGAACTCGCTCGTAATTCAACTGAGAAAACTTCTCTGCTGAGATTTAGGAACTCGTCTGTAATTCAACGGATGAACACTTTTGTCGAGATTTAGGAACTCGTTTGTACTTCAACTGAGAAACCATCTATGCTGAGTTTTAAGAACTTGTCCATAATTCAACTGGGGAAACATCTTCATCGTGATTTAAGAACTCGCCCGTAATTCAACTGAGAAAACTTCTCTGTTGAGATTTAGGAACTTGTCTGTAATTCAACGGAGTAAAAAGCTTCATAGCTTGAACTTTGTGAGAATTTAATCGTATCCTTCCTGAAAGGTAAAGGTTAGTTGTATGTAATGCATGATATGTATCAGGCAATGATGTTCTCAAAATAAATGAGATTGTGTTGTATGATGCGTATGCATGTCATGATGTATGGAAATGTAATGTTTTTTAGCTGGGGAAAATAAATCTCGGATTGCTGCTGGAGAAAAGAGTTGAATTCTTTGATTCCGCTGGGGATAGCGAATGAAGATGTTTGTGAGAATAAACCTGTAGGAGAGGATAACTTCGTTGGGGAATAAACTGATGAGAGAATGATTGTGGGGAGAAGATGCTCTGTTGAGGATTTCGTTGATAAATTCAGCTGGGGATGAATTACCGTTACTGGTAATACTGAATCCTGTTGGGGATTCATGTTTCTTCTTGTGAAAGGAATGAACTCCGCTGGGGATGATTTTTCCGGTAGCGACCTTACTGGGGATAACCTTTTTAGACTTTATTGGGGACAATCTGCCAGAGTCTACTGGGGATGATTCTCCAACCTTCACTAGTGAAACTTTTTCAGACTGCGCTGGGGAAACTTTCCAAACTCCATTGGGGATATTTTATACTCCGTCGGGGATGATAAGACTTTTCAGTGTTGATGATAGATAAACTCTGCTTGGGGAGAATATTACCGATTCATTCGCGGTTGTAAGTCTCAGCTGGGGAGAGCTAACATTGCTGCCTTTTCTTACTCTACGGGGAGTGAAAGTATTTCAGCCATATTTTTCAGCTGAATTTATCCTTGTACCTGGTGGACAGAGCAACTGTAAAGCTTGGACAATTCTTATTGCCCCTATTTCTGATATTACGAGTAATCGTCTTTTGTTTCTCGTGTAGATATTCATGAGCAGCAATTAATGTCAAATGCATATATCAAAAATGAACATTGGACGCTCTTTGCAAAACAAAACAGAAAAAGGAAAAACAGTTGAAATTTCATTGAAAATGAATTGTATTGATTTTGAAGTTTGGCCTATAAATAGGCGTTTTTGTACAAGAGGCTGACGTCCTAGTAAGGGAACGCCGCCGAACAAATAGAATTTATACAATTTGTGAAAAACAAAATAAAACAGCTATGTGAATAATCCCACTGGGTTCCAACTCTGCTATCGTCCTTATGTCCTCGAGCATCTCATCACTTTACTACTTGGTTGAAGGTAGATCAGATTATTTAATGTCGTCCGAGCTTGATAGTCGATACTGAAGTCTGGTTGCAAGGTCATCCAATGAGGCGTAGTGTTACGCTTTGATCCCTAATTTTTTCCTGGACCGTCCTTTCGGGTTTTCAGTCCACCGGGATACCCTTTTTTACCCAAGCCGTCTTTTCAGGTTTTCGACTTACCGGGTGTACAGTTTTTTATTTTCATCCCTTATTTTTGCCTGAACCCTTTTGGTTCTTCGGGAAGCCCTTATTTTTGCCTAGGCCAGTCAACCTAGTGGGTCTTTGATTATGCGTAGTATCTTTTCACTATGTCTGCATTGACGGGGTGAGGAAGGTCATCACCATCCATGGTGGTTAGAATCATAGCTCCTCCTGAGAAAATGTTCATAACCACAAATGGCCCTTCGTAAGTAGGGGTCCATTTGCCCCTGGGATCACCTTGAGGTAATATGATGTGCTTGATAACCAGTTCCCTAACTTGATACTCTTGTCGGACGGCTTTCTTGTTAAATGCCTTGAGCATCCGCTTTTGATACGTTTGACCATGACAAATAGCAGTAAGTCTCTTTTCGTCGATTAAGTTCAGCTGATCAAGCCGGGTCTGAATCTAGTCATCTTCGCTCAAACCTGCATCCTTCAGAATCCGAAGAGAGGGTATCTGAACTTCAATGGGCAAGACATCCTCCATGCCATAAACCAAGGAATATGGTGTTGCCCATGTTGACGTCCGTGTTGAGATACGGTACCCATGAAGAGAAAAAGGTAACATCTCGTGCCAATCTTTGTATGTCACCGTCATCTTCTGCACAATCTTCTTGATATTTTTATTAGTCGCTTCTACAGCCCCATTCATCTTCGGCCGATAAGGATAAGAGTTATGATGCTGTATCTTGAACTGCTTGCAGAGCTCGGTGATCATCTTATTGTTGAGATTTGTACCATTGTCTGTAATAATCCTTTTTGGTACACCATATCGACAGATCAGGTTATGCCGAATGAACCGTGCCACGACGTTCTTGGTCACTGTAGCAAAGGAAGCTGCTTCAACCCACTTCGTAAAGTAATCAATAGCTACCAGAATGAAACGATGCCCGTTAGATGCCGTAGGTCTGATCTCGCCGATCATGTCAATGCCTGACATTGCAAAAGGCCAAGAAGCTGTTAAGACGTTCAGAGGAACTGGAGGTATATGCACCTTATCAGCATAGACTTGGCACTTGTGACAGGTCCGAGAATGCTGATAACAGTCGGCTTCCATTATGGACCAATAATATCCTTCCCGAAGGATCTTCTTTGCCATGGTGTGTCCACTGGAATGAGTTCCGAAAGTACCTTCATGTAACTCTATCATGATCCTTTCTGCCTCGTTCTTATCCATACAACGCAGTAAGGTCGAATCATGGTTACGCTTGTAAAGGATGTCATTACTGATGAAAAACTTCTCCGCGAACCTCCTAAGGAACTTCTTATCATTAATAGATGCACCCTCGGGGTACTCCTGAGCTTCAAGATACCTCTTTACCTCATGAAACCAGGGTTTATCTGCTACCTCTTCAGTCTCAATGTCGCAACAATGTGCAGGTTCTTCCAACCTTTCAATGGTAATCCGGGGAGCCTCGTTGTCCCAATTGACTTTGAACATAGAAGACATTATAGCCAGCGCGTCTGCTAACTGATTCTCCTCTCTAGGGAAGTGTTCAATAGTTATCTCCTCGAAATTCGGAAGCAACATCAATACATACTCTTTGTAAGGAATAAGATTTGGGTGTTTCTTATCCCACTCGCCTTTGATCTGACTGATCACGAGAGCCGAATCTCCGAATACACTTAAGAACTTAATCCTTAGGTCATTTGGTGCTCGGAGACCCGTAATGCACGCTTCATACTCCGCCATGTTGTTGGTGCAGTTGAAACATAGTCGGGCGGTGAATGGAGTATGAGATCCTTCAGGAGATATGATCACGGCGCCAATGCCATTACCTAAAGCGTTTAAAGCTCCGTCAAAGTACATAAACCATTGGGATCCCTCCTCAGGTCCTTCATCCGGTCCAGGTGTCTCACAGTCAGTCACTAGCATGATGTTCTCATCCGGGAATTCAAAGTTCATAGACTGGTAATCGTCCATGGCCTGATGAGCCAGATGGTCTGCCAACACACTTCCCTTGATTTCCTTTTGGGTCGTATATTGGATGTCATACTCAGTCAAAATCATCTACCATCTTGCTATTCTTCTGGACAAGGCAGGCTTTTCGAAGATATACTTGATTAGATCCATCTTTAATATCAATAGAGTAGTGTGAGTCAGCATATACTATCTCAGCCGGCGAGCAGCCCATGCCAAAGCGCAGCAAGTTTTCTCAAGCAACGAGTATCGGGTCTCGCAGTCGGTAAACTTTTTTCTAAGGTAATAAATAACATGCTCTTTTCGGCCAGACTCGTCATGCTGCCCCAGCACGTACCCCATTGAATTATCGAGTACTGTCAAGTATAAGATTAAAGGTCTCCCTACAACTGGAGGCATCAGAATAGGTGGCTCTTGGAGATATTCTTTGATCCTTTCGAAAGCGGTCTGACATTCATCGTTCCATCTTACCACTTGATCTTTCTTCAGTAACTTGAAGATTAGCTCACAAGTAGCAGTCATGTGTGAGATGAATCGGGAAATATAATTCAAACGTCCCAGAAAACCTCTGACTTATTTTTTTGTTCGGGGAGCTGGCATTTCCTGTATAGCCTTCACCTTTGCATGATCCACTTGAATACCTTTATCACTAACGACGAAACCCATCAGCTTACCAGATCTCACCCCGAAGGTGCACTTGTTCGGGTTTAACCTCAGCTTGTACAACTTCAACCTGTCAAATAGCTTCTGAAGATGGTCAAGGTGTTCTTCCTCAGTATGGGATCTCGCAATCATGTTGTCAACGTTTACCTCAATCTCATGATGAATCATGTCGTGGAACAAAGCGACCATGGCGCGCTGATACCTTTCCCCAGCATTCTTCAATCCGAAAGGCATGACCTTGTAGAAAAAGGTACCCCATTGAGTAACAAAGGTTGTATTCTCCATATCTTTAGGAGCCATTTTAATCTGATTATAACCGGAGAAACCATCCATAAAGGAGAATACCTTATGCTGTGCGGTGTTGTCAACCAGAACGTCGATATGAGGCAGAGGGAAATCATCCTTGGGCTTGCCCTGTTCAGATCCCTATAGTCAACACACATTCGAACTTAACCATCCTTCTTCGGCACTGGAACCACGTTGGCCACCCACTGTGGGTAAGAAGTAACTTCTAGAAAACCGGCATCAAAATGTTTCATAACTTCGGCCTTGATTTTCTCAGACATCTCCGGGCGCATTCGGCGGACTTTCTGTTTCACTGGAGGACAGTCTTCCTTGGTAGGCAAGCGGTGAACCACGATATCAGTATCCAACCTAGGCATATCTTCATAAGACCAGGCAAAGATCTCAACATAGTCGCGCAGCATCTGAATTATCTGTTGCTTAACATTAGCTTCCAGATTCGCACCGATCTTGACCTCTTTCTTGTCTACCTCTGTACCCAGATTTCTGTTTCCACTGGCTCTTCATGCGACTGTATGGCCCTCTCTTCCTGAAGTAACAGCCTATCAAGTCCACCAGGCACTTCGTAATCATCTTCCCCTTCGTGTTCGACTAAGTTGATCGGACTTTCGAAGTCATAACCGGTAGTAGCAGAGTCGTTATCAGTGGGATCCATAGTGGATGTAGACCTGTATATGTGAGTGTGTGTAAAATAGCTATTTTGCAAGATAGAAAAGAAAAAACAAGGAGCGCAAAATTTAAAATGCAAGAAAACTTCCAATGCTTTTATTAATGATATATGGAAATGACACACATAAATCCCTCACAAACAAAGTCACGGTGTCTCGGGTAAGGCACCGGGCCGTAAAGTTTTAAAAAATTGTCTGTTACAAACTCAAAACAAAAGTCTCATTACTGGGTAATAAAAGAAATTGGGACGAAGTCCTTTTCCTTCCAATTGTTTAGTCCTCCATCGGTAGTTGGGTAGATCCAGCTGTCAAACTCAGATTCTTTAACATCGTCTTCAATGGCATTTACTCCCGGATTGCTGATAAACATGGGAGGTCCTCCGATCCGTGCACGCCGAACAACCCTTTGAGCTTCTGCAGTGAAACCCAAACCAAACTTGTTAGGCTTATGTGCAAAATCAAGGAGTTGGCCCCAATTCACACACCCACCTTTCTCAACAACAGCCCGGGCATCCTTGAGGGAAGCCATCTTTATTGGAGGATCTTCAGTAACAGTTTTAATTGATGCCAGCGTCTGGGGAACTTCTTCAAAATGTTGAAACGAGGTCTCAATGAACTCCCCGTCCATCTCCACATACCGGAAAGAGTTGAGGTGGCTCACCATGTACTCCTCTTCTGCTCGTACCATAACAATTTTCCCTTTCATTGGGTATTTCAGCATCTGGTGAAGCGTAGAAGTCACTGCCCCAGCTTTATGGATCCACGGGCGACCCAGGAAACAAGAATAAGATGGCCGAATGTCCATCACATAGAATGTAGATGCGATAATCTAAGAACCAACCTTAACTGGAATATCCACCTCTCCATGTACCATCCTCTTGGACCCATCAAAGGCCCTAACTACAATGTTACTTGGCTTCAGCTCCAACCCTTCACAGTCTAACCAGTCTAGTGCTTTCTTGGGTAAAACGTTCAACGAGGATCCAGTATCCACCAATACATGAGCTAGAGTAGTTCCCTTGCACTCAATGGAGACATGCAGAGCGTCATTGTGATTTTCCCCTTGGCGGTTAAATCAGCGTCAGAGAAACCCAACCCGTTATCTGCTGTCAAACTAGCCACACAATCTTTAAATTGATCAGCAGATGTTTCCTGCGGCACGTGCGCAGACTTCAGGAAAGCAATCAGAGCCTTAGCATGGGCCTCTGAACACAACAATAAGGACAACATAGAGATCTTCGACGGGGTTTTCCCCAGCTATTCGACTACATTGTAGTCGCTTTTCTTGATGATTTTTAGAATCTCATCTATCTCCTGTCTAGAGGCCTCAACAGTAATCTTTTTCGGTGCCTCCGTCCGGGCAGGCTCACCGGTGGCCCCTTTGCCCCGAGTGTCAGCTGACTCGGTGACAGAGGTAAGAATTGGAACTTGAGTAGGGACAGTAGCAGATGTATTGGCCGGCGTAATAACAACAGGCTTCCGAATAGTTGGTGGAGAGGTCTCAGGGGAGAAAAGTCTCCCGCTGCGGGTGACTTTACTAGATCCAACAATATTGCTGACGTCAGTATCAGCCTCTTCATCCTTTAAGTCTTGTTTAATTTCGTGATAATATACGTCAGCCCTGTAGTGCCATGGGACAACTTTATCTGATGAATAGGGGATAGGCCCAGGAATGGTAATGATCAAGGGAGCGATTCTCGGAACAGATGTAACTCTAATAGGCTTTCTCGAGGAAGCCTTGGAAGAATTATTGAAAATAGTGATTATAGAAACTTCTTCAACAAGAACCAAAGGAACAAAAGTCTTCTCAAACAGAATTTCCTTGTTATCCATCAGGCTTTGGACACCTGACTTCAAAAGATGGCAACCAGTAGGTAGGACGGAACACAGACGGCAACCTTCGCCACAACCTGGAAATAAACCGGCTAACAGAAGGTTATTCTTCACAATCATCAATGGAGTAGCAATGTCTTTCATAGAAACCACAAACGAGTCTTCATCTACAGCATTCACTCCATGCTTGGGCATAGGAGCAGTCATAACATTAGGATTTTCAGGCTCTTCGAACTCAATCTCCTTAGCATCAATCAAATCCTGTACCTTATTCTTCAGGACCCAACAATCATTCGTATCATGCCCCAGGCTATCAGAATGAAAAGCACAGCGGGCGTTCGGATTGTACAGCGGTGATGTTGTATTGGGATTCTTCGGGGCTTCCTTCAGAATCACCAAATTGGTCTTTAACAACTGCGGCAGAATCTGAGACAGGTTCATATGGAGCTGAGTGAATTGTCTTCGCGGCCTCTCGGCTCTTGGCTGATTGTTGCATTGTGTGGCAACAGTTGGTCTTGATATAACAACCGCATTGACTGCTTGGCGGCGCTCAGGTCTATTCTGGCCTTTTGAACTGTAAACTGCACTGGACTCCTTCTTAAAAGGTTTCTTCTCGGTACTTGACGAAGCACCCTTCTGTATCTTACCGCTCTTGATACCGGCCTCAACTCTTTCCCCGGTCATAATCAGCTCAGTAAACCCGGACGATGAACTTCCAATCAGATGGTTGAAATACAGACCAGACAAGGTCCCCAGAAACATATCCACTAACTCCCTGTCAGCCAGCGGGGGTTGTACTCTTCCAGCAAGGTCTCTCCATTTCTGAGCGTAGTCTTTGAAACCTTCACTCGCACCCATAGACATACCCTGAAGTTGGGTACGCGTGGGAGCGAGGTCGGCATTGTATTGGTACTGCTTGTAAAAAGCAGCAGCAAGGTCTTCCCAATTACGGATACTAGCTCCTTCCAGCTGGTAAAACGATTCAAGTTGAGTCCCTGAAAGACTATCTTGAAAGAAGTGGATCCAGAGGTTCTTGTCAGCAGTGTATGGCTGGATCTTTCTAACATACGAGCGGAGGTGCAGCTTTAGACAAGAAACCCCGTCGTATTTAGCAAATATTGGTGCTTTAAACTTGTTGGGAATCACCACTCCATATGATAAACCCAAATCACCAAAGTCCAATCCAGGTACCTTCTGGATCTCCATCGCACTTAACCGGTCTTCAAGCTGTTTATACCTATCCTCAGCCGGAGGATACTGGTCTTCGTCAAAGTCAGTCTCGTTGTCAGAAACCACAGGGCTAGGAGTCCTCCTTTCTTCCTAGTTTTCTCCCCCTCCAGATGAGTGAGATAAATCAACATCCCGCAAATTGTTCCCAAATCTGCGACCCATGTTCAGGAGGACCGTCTTCTTCTTCTTCTTATCCTTCAAGATAAGAGTCTTCAGATCTTGCTGACCCTTGGCCAGATTCATGAACATTTCTTGGAACTGAGCGTTTTGAGCTTGTAGAGCCTTGATAGCTTGATCAGTTGATGTTTCAGAAGACATGATGAGCGCTGAAATAAACAGTGAAGAAGATGAGAAACCTGTAAGGGTACCTGTAATGAGGTGCATGGGAATGATATGTGTATGATATGATTTCAAAGACTTTAGGGATTCAAATTCGTAAACCAAAATGAAACACACTTTATTAGATAACAAACTTGAAACAATGTTTGACAAATGCCTTTAAGGCGTTACAAAGAGAAAAACTGAAAAGTAAATCAAAACTAGAAATATCAAAAGACATCAGCGCTCCCATGGTCATTTTCGGTTGGTGCTGACATAATCATTGAGGACCTTCTCATTCTCCAACTTCCTTGTAAGCTTTAGAATCTTCCGCTCCTGCTCGTGATACTTTTATCTATAAGTATCCCGCTCTTCTCTCAACTGGATCCACGACCTCTTTAATGCCCCAATGTCAGTTGGCATGTACGGATGTAGGACAGTAGGAGGAACCCCTTCTTCATCAGTATTCTCAACAATTACCGGTAAGACAGCTTCGTACGGAATTCCCAGCTTTTGGGCACGGATTCGAACCCATCAGAGATATGGTTCCATCGGAAGAGAGGTCTTCATCCCTAACTCGTGTGGATCAGACCTGTGTACCCTATTCCAAGCTCGTATGAACCTGCGGCGATGCTCTTCACTATCCCCTTGGAAATCAAAAACAATGCTCGGAAGCAACAACTCATGAGGACCGTCCTTTCTAGCTCGCCCAAACGGTCGCAAGGCCAGACAAGGATTATAGGTGATCCCTCCCCTAATTCCAAGTAAAGGAACATTGGGGTATTCTCCACACCGATCGATAACAGCTACTTCTTCCATGTCTTTAGTGCTCCAAATGATGTATGTGTGAGCCAGGGACATAATTCTGTAGGCCCGTCCCATACCTTCCTTGTTCTTCAAAACAGATTTGGGGAGGTGAGAAATAAACCACCTCTCCAGCAATGGTGCACAACAAATAAGGGTTCCCCGTTTCCGAGCAGTACGGGCATAAAGAGCATGCACAATGTCACCTAAGAGAGTGGGCACTAGATTAAGGGACATGAAAATCTTCACTGCGTTCACGTTGACGAAAGAATCTGAATTAGGTAACAAAACCAAACCATAAATGAGAAGAGCTAGGATGTCCTCGAATGCTTGAAAAACCAAACTATCCCAAAACTGATTAGCCCGATCAACCAAGAACTTAGCCAAGAAGCCTTTTGTCCCACTCCGAGTTTCCCAGTTAGACATTACCTCAGCCTTTGTCAGATGTAGGGTTGTAGCAACATCTTCTGGCCTAAGAGCTTTCTCCTAACCTGTAAACCGTATCTGCTCTAGAATAGAAATACCAAGCAAATCAGAGAACTCCTCCAAGGGACGGACCAACTGATAGTCCAGGAAGGTGAAGCAGTGGTACAATGGGTCAAAGAACTGGCACAAGACACTCAACATCTGCTCATCCATCTTAGGAGTGACTAAACCAAGGAGGTTACCATGTCTTCTGATAAAGGATGAAGTATCTGGAACTTTAGAAACCAAATCTCTAAGCTGAGTAGGAATCTGTACAAAGCTGATGTGAATAGTGTTTCTACGCATAGAGGCCATGACCTACAAAACAGAACAAAGATGACTCCCCTCTGTCTTTGAAATAGGTTAGTCTGATGCAAGATGCATGCAATGTCATGATGCATGATATTATGATAGAAACGCACCACAAGTATTCACAGATAGCAAACATGGTAAGGGCAAACAAGTCACACAGTAGCCCTTAGATTTCAGGCTGGCATGGAGTTTAGGTATTACCCTCTTTCAGTTTAGTTGGTTCAACCTGTCCTAGTAACAGTAATCGGGTTCTAGAGGATCTGAATATCACTGACCACCCTCGATCGGTCATAATTCCAGTTTGGCAACCTTTTCTTTTGGCCGGAATCATCGCGAGAGTTTGGTCTCAATGAGTGTAGCATACTGTTACTTTTCTATGGCCAAGTTGGTCAATTATAGGTTCTAAGGTCAGTTGGTGCTTAATGACCCCTTAGAAGACCCATATTCTCCTTGTTCCATCACAAGGGATATCGGTACAAACTAAAGTGCCACACCAACGTAGCTACTGCTTCAACCGTATCAGTCTACGCCGTACAGTTCCATCACAGTCTATTGCTACTTACCTAAAAGGTGTCCCCAGATCCGGGTTAGGATCTATAGTAACTCTGATTCAAACCCACAAAGATAAAGCATACAAATCAAGCAATTGAAAACATTATGATGAACTATTCCTAAGGTACACCCCACTTATTAAAGATTATCCCCAATAGAGTCGCCAGAACTGACTGTGTGGTAGATTATAGAAAGGGAAGGTATTAGCACCCTTTCTATTCGTAGTTATCTACGGGCTCTTAGGTATTTGCTCATCATTTTCAAAATTGTTTTCTTTGTGTTTGCGTGCTTTGAAAAGTTTTTTGTTTTGACTTCGATTTAACTCTTGCTTCTGTCTTCAAGAGTGTAATAAAGTGTTTTTGAAAATTTTGTTTGTAAAGGAGTGTAAGTGTGAAAAAGTTTGATTTTGGATGAGCAAATATCTAAGAAATATCTACCTACTCGAAAAAGGAATCGTTCTGTGCTAGTTTCCTTTAGACAGTGCTATCCCACTATTAGTGAGTAGGTAGCACCGTCGTTGGAGTTTTAGGGCCAATTCGAATGAGGGACATACGGTCACTAAAGCAATGTTAGGATGTCTTAGCGGTAACCCTAATGTCTTAGATCATGTATTCGAGGCAACAATTTCCGAGGCAACCATTTTGAGGCAACTATGATCTTTTAGACAAGAGGGCGACCTCTAAAATACCCTATACTCAATGACCGTGTACGAAGGCAACCAAGTGGGGTGTACCCTAGGAGTACGCATGTGCGATTGTGTTATTTTCAGTTATTTTTATCTTTTCACATGTTAAGGGTGATCTAATTTGATTTTAGATTAAGCATTCATTTTTGTCATGCAAACCCTATTATCAAACATCTAACAATTGTATAATTTTGCAGAATTAAAATGCAGAAATTAAAACTAATTATTACAAGGCGTCGGGTATTTACATCGCCAAAAGCAACCCTTTGAAAATAAAATAAAGCGGTAAAATAAATAAATGTCCTAATTAATTATTACAAACCGGGAGCAGATACATTAATTGGATAAAGAAAAATAAAGCGCGACACGAAATTAAATCGGATGCGAAATTAGGGTTTTGACCCTTTTAAAAGAAAAATGCTTTTTTGTTGTTTTTATTTTAAGAAAAGAAATTAAATCCTAAATTAAATACTAAATTAATTATTAAATAAATTAATGAAAAAATGTAATTAATGACATGTTTTATTTTTGGAGTTTTTGTTAATTTAAGAAAGAAATTAAAATAATTAAATTATGTTAAAACCTAATGATTTCTAATTGATTTTATTTATTTACAAAAATAAATTAAAGTTTCCTAATTAATATTCTAATTAATTAATTAGTATTTATTAATAAAAATAAAAGTTCTAAAATTTAATTGGATAAAAAAAAGTATTTTTGATTTTTTTGATAAAAAAGAAAATTTGTTATTGGTTAGAAATTAATTAAAACAAAATAAAATAATTAAATTAAAAGAACAAAATATAGGAGAACGAGAAATTGGGCCTGATTTTGGGAGGTGTTGAAAGCAGTTTGTTGGCCCAATTGATGCTGGTCCAATTGACTTTTTGTGATCCTGTGCGCACACATTGACTGGCTTATGGTGTGCCTTTGAGGCTTGGCCACCAGATCTGGCCATCTGGCCTTCTGGCGCATGGAGGAGGGATGTGCATGGTGGACCTCAGACTTGAACACACACATGATTACCTGAAAACAAATAAGAAAATGCAGTTTGCTGGAGGCAGGGATCGAACCCCTGACCTCCAGCCTTTGGGTCCTTAAGGCTTACGTGGCCACCACCACACCATGTTGCTTCATTTGTTATGATAATATAAACAAAACATAATATAGTAAAAATAAAGTTAATGGCCAGAAAACAAAAAAAAAGCGCGCGTGTCATTTGAACGGACGAGTGAGGGAGTGCCAATGCATCGTCCCTGTCCTCTAAAACCTGCAAATTTTACCTGCGGATTTTTATCCGCAGCTAAAAGCGTAGCTTCGTTCTAAAATCTTCCCCAGGCCATGGAAACACATTCTAAAACCATGGTTGAGTTCGTCTCAACCTGCTGATCACAACCATAGCCATTATCATGGCCAATTTTTCCTGAAACAAAAAACCCTAAAAATGAACAACAAACCTAGTAATGGTGATCCTCGATACAGAGCATAAAAATGAAATTGGTTAATGCAAAAAGCTAGCAAATGACATGGTGATTCATAATATGCAATTCTTTTTCACTATAGATGCAAGAATCGTGTAAATCGAATTCAATATGATGGTGGATTTGTGAGGGACTTACAGTGCGTGTGAGAGTCTGAAAACGCCTGGTTTTGATTGGTTTCGCTTGTGGAGATGACCAGGAAATGATTGAGACAAGTCTCAAGTCTTGAAATTGCATCTAGGGTTGGTTTCAAAGTCACACTTTTTTTGGATTTTTGCCAATTTTGTCCTGCCTCTAGAACTGATCTCCAACCCCTATTCTTGTATGCATCGCTTCCTTATGTATTGTACAATACATTAGGTCTGAATTCCTTGTCCAAATCTTCCTCTATCAATGCTCTTGATGTGGATTTGATTTGCTTTGAACCA
Organism: Vicia faba; assembly: GCA_948472305.1. Classification (NCBI taxonomy): domain Eukaryota; kingdom Viridiplantae; phylum Streptophyta; class Magnoliopsida; order Fabales; family Fabaceae; genus Vicia; species Vicia faba. Next base: position 181,773,170 of record OX451738.1, on the reverse strand, counting down.
CCTTCCAAAATTGGCTTCATTTGAATCTTTTTGTGTACAATTGCTTTAATACGAGTTTGATATGGTGCAACATGTCCATTGAAACCTATAATCATCAAAAGATCTTTGGTTCTCAATATTTTTGATTTTATGTGATTTTATTTGATTTAAAATGAATTAATTCAAATAAAAATCAAATTAAATAATAAAAATATAATATGAACACATGGCCAAGGCTAGAGAACGTGGGAAATAATGAAAACTAAAAACAAGTGAAAGAGAATGGACCCATTTGGCAAAATTTGAAGTTTTGGGGATAATTGACTTTTGGCAATTTTGCAAAAAAGTCCAACTTCAACAATTCATAACTTCCTCAATTTTGAAGTTTTGGAGGTGTTCTTTGACTTTTTAGAAATCTTGAGATGTCATATAATCAACCCTTTTGGTATCATCTCATTTTGATATTCCATGCTCAAGTTATAAGCTTTGACAAAAAGGTGTTTTTGTTGACTTTCCAAAATGACCTATAATGTCAAAATTCATAACTTCTTGTGAGTGCATATTTTGATCTTGGGGTATGAAGATGGATTGTAGGTAATTTTATCCTCTTCAAAATGAGCTTTGGATGGGTCATTTCGCATAAGGTATGAGAAATGTATGCTTGGTCAAAGTTGAGTTGACTTTTCCTACAAAACCCCAATTTAGCAACTTTTGAATCTTGATGAATTTTGAGCAATCCTTGATGAATCATGATCAACCCTTGATCAAATGATGAAATATCCTTCAAAATGATAATGTTGACAAAAAATATTGATGTTTGACTGTATTTGGGTCACAGTTGACTTTTGCCCTAGCACGGTCGATTTTTGGACCTTTTGAGCAATTGAATGAGCAAAATTCTTCTGCAAGGCTTGAAACTTGACATGGATGATCTTGAGAACATATTAGGACATTGATGAGAACTTGGGGTCACTTGGACTCAAGGACCTTGATGCAACATGAAACCCTAATTTGGGGTAGACTGCCTTAGAAGAGAGCTTGTCTGGCCAACCCTTGGACTACTTTGAGCAATTTGGAGATCTTTCTTGCAATGTTTTGGTAAATATGGGAGGGAAAATTTTGGGGTACAACACCTTTCTTTCAAGAAAGTTTGTCTGGAACACAATTTGAATGGTATTATCAACTCGAAGGTACCAATATCCATACCTGGGAAGATTTGGCTCCAGCTTTCTATAAATAGTGTCAATATAATTCTGATTTAGCACTATTGTACCTTAAAATTTTCCCTCCCTTTTATGCAAGACATTTCTCACAAAAGATCTCAAATGCTCAAGGATTCTCAAAGAGTTGATCAAACAAGCCCACCTCCTAAGCACTGAGACCACAAATCAGGGTTTTGATTTTCACAGGGAAAATTGGACTTCTAATGCCTCAAATGAATTTAATGGTTCATCATAGACCTCCAAGAATGCTCATGCCAAGTTTCAAGTCTTGCACTACAAAATTTCTCAGTCAATTGATCAGATGACTGAAAATCAGTTGTATTGGTTAAAAAGTCAACTGTGGTCAATATACAGTCAAACTTCAAGATTTTTGGCCAACATCAACATTTTGAAGTCATATTCATCAATTGATCAAGGGTTGATCGCAATTCCTCAAGAAAAGCATTCAAATCATCAAAGGGGCAAAATTGTTTAAATTAGGGTTTTGATTGAGAATGACTGATCATTGACTTTTTGACCTAGTACATGACCTAATGGCTTGAAGCATGATCTTAAGGATTCAAACACAATGTATTGACATAATTTCATGGCTCAAATCATTTCTCAAGATCAAGGGGTTGATAGTTGAATTTGGATCAACTGATGAAAAGTTAACTAACACACAAAAAGTCAAACTTTGACTTTTTGGTCAAATTGAGTTTCAAAGATCAATATTCATCAAGACATTCAAAAATATCAAACTTGATCATCAAGAATCAATAATGTCAATAAATGTCAAGAAAAGTCAAGATTTTCACTACAGAAAAATTCTAAGTGTTTTTTGACCTTGATAATTTCACTACTTCATGACAATTTTTCACCAAGATGCAAGATGATTCAAGGAAAACTTTCAACATGAAAGTTGTAGACCTTTATAAATTATACAACTTTGTCCTTGAGGGTGGATGTCCAAAAAATGCTTAGATTTGAAGATATAGGCTCATGAAGTCATGACACTTTTACAAAACACTTAGTGAAAATTTTAGCAAGTTCAGTCTGATTTTTGTCCCAACTTCTTTGAAAATTTTCACCTAGTTCTAATTTGATTTAGACAAAGTGGTAAACATGAAGGTTGTAGACAATGTTTAAAGCTTTCAAAAATGTCCAATAACTTGAAGAGATCATTTTTTATCTAGGAGAATTGAAGAGAAGAAGTTGGACATCCATTCTTCAATTTTAGGTCATTTTGTGATGAACCTTATGATCCAATCTTCAAGAACGCTGCATAATCTTGCTTTGTAGGCCTTTTAACTTTCAAATCACTCAATAATTTAATGTTTACACAACTGATTGATCCATTGTCCAAGTGATTCAAGCTTTGTCCAAGTTGATTTACCATTTAGGGAAGAAAGCCAGGACTTCCATTTTGGAAAAGTGGCTTTAACCACAAAGTCCACACTCCTTGAGCCTTGCACTTGTTTCTTCTAAGCATACACAATCTCAAATCCAGAAGCAACACATCTACAAGTCTGTCAGCCACCCTATGAGCCTTGTACTATGCATTGAAACTATGTATTTCAAGTTTTCTTCAAAATCAAGTCACATAACCATAACATGTGATCTTTGATTTCTGATTACTTGAGCCTCTAAAACCTTTTCTCTATAAATAGAGAAGTTATTTACAAGCTAAGACATGATTTCAAGAGCCCTCTAACCCCCTCAAAAACTCTGAAATCAGAACATGCATCAAAAACCTCCATTACTTGTCATTTCTGACCTTGAACTTCAAATACACAATCCACTCGTGTGTTTTCCCTTGTAATCAATCACAAAGCTTCTATAACTCATATATAGGCTATCCAAACCCTTGCTACACAACTGTAACACCATTTGCACCATCCTCCATTGCCAAAAACTCAAATCTGCAACTTGACTTCTCCAGAAAGATTCAGGCACTTTCAGCTTAAAGTAAGCATTGCAATAGCTTCCTAGGAGTTCAGTGAAGCTATCCAGATCATCACAACATCTCCAGGAGTGCTCAAACTTCAAACACGATTTCCAATTTTGAGGTAAGTTTTCTCAACTTTGAACTCCTTATACAAGCATCATTAATGGTTACTTTGTGAATGAAAAATGTAGACATCATTTCCCCGAAGCTAACCATGCCTTTAGTTTTCATTTATTTTGCCTGAGTGATGCGAATTTTGAAGTTGAACTTTTAGAAAAATTAGGTTTTTATTTGGTACCAAACAAAATTCATGCTCACCTTTGATTTACAGTTTAATTTGTTTACATGGTGGAATCCGTGATGAAAAATGGAGCAAGTTTCATGTTTACACTTTTGAAAATGGTTGAGAAATGAGCAAGTTTGAAAATTCAAAAATGTGACAATGGTGACTGGCGCGAGGTTAGGGATGAAGTCATGTTCAGAAACAAGTTTATTTTATGTTTAGTTGAAGTTGTATTATAAACTGATGAAACAGCCACCCTAGTGGCAGAGAAGCGCATGCTATGGCATTTGTTATAGGGCCTTGGGTTTGAGCCCCGGTGATACCCTTTTGTTTTCACTTATTTTTTTATTACAGATTAAATACAAGCAAGCTTTGTGCGCCTGTCATGAGCCTCACATCAACACCATTGGATGTTCAGCAATTTAAATCAAATAAATCCAGCGCTCCACATGAGCAAGACCATGGTGCACTCCATGAAAACACCCACACTGGATCTCACATAGGCGCTGGATCATTGATTATGGGCCTATTTCAATTTCTTCTCAACGCCCCCTATTTGACTTATACTTAGGCCCATTTTCCATTATTTTATATTTATTTTCTGATTCATAAAACGTGATTTGGGCCTGTTTGCTACTTTTAAACCCCATTTTTACTTTTCAACATCCCAGCCCAATATTCTTTATATTTTCTCTTTATTTTATTTATTTATTTGTTTTATTTAACCAAAAAAATACCAAAAATATATTTTTTGATTAATTAGATTAAAAATATCTTAATTTTGTTTTTACTGCATTTATTCTTTCTTTTTTCAAACCAATAAAGCCTCAAAAAATATTTTTATAATAGTTAATTTCTCTTAAATTAATTTAGATTTAGGCTTTTCTATATTCAAATTATTTTTCCTTTTGCTTAGTGTAATTAATTTTTATCTTAATTTAATTAGGTTTATTAAATTCTTTTAAAGGTCATTTAATTAGGATTAATCACCAAAAAACCACAAAAATAATTTCTTTCTTCTACTTCATCTTTTCATTTTATTATTATTCATGTTCAATGGTTTGTAATAGATAATTAGGGTTTTATTGCTTTCTTCTCCCTATTCACAAAAACTTGTACCCCCATCCCCAAAACATTATAATAACGTAGGACATTTAAATTCTGCAATTTATCGCTTTCCTTATTATTGTTAGTAATTAGGGTTTGTATGACAAGATTTAAAATCAAACATTAGAAAACTCTAATTCAAGATAAAATAATTGAAACAAAACACCGTGCACACATGCACCTCTAGGGCTAACCTCACATGTTGCCTCAGATAAAAACAGTCATGTCCCTTGAATGTGGGATGTTTTAGAAAAGACCCTCGATTAAAATATCGTAGTCCCCTCGATGACCCTTTGATGTTGCCTTTGGTAAACGATCTTAGTCCCTTATAACAATTTCTAAAATGTTCTACAAGTTGCCTTCTATGACTGTACGACGACCCACGCCCGTCCCTCACATCCAATAATATGGCTCTCTACCAACCAATGGTAAAGTAGCACTATCTAAAGGAGGGGGAAAAGAACAAAGAATTTTTGAGTAGGTAGATTGCTCGTAATTGCTTGCTCACAAATAAAACCATTTCCATACTTCACACTTTCAAAACACTTTTCAAGACAAACATTTTGTATACATTCTCAACGATACGAGAATTATTATAAAATTGCCTCGCATTGGAATATTCAAAGCATATTCTCAAACACTCATTTTCAAAAAATATATTCAAAATCAACACTTGGTATACATTCTCAACGATACGAGATTCATTACAAAGTTTTCCGAACTTAGGTGTTTTTTTCAAAAAATTTCAAACTTACACAAACACGGAATTTCAAAGTGAGCTTGCAATTAAGAGCACGTAGATAACTACAGATGAAAAGAGTTCTAAGACATTCCCTTTTTGTAACCTACCCCCCGAACTCAAGAAAATGTCTCGAAAGGTATTTCTTGTTCTTTTCACCCTTTCCTTTATTGGATAAAAGAAAAGTCGATGGAGACTCTTGCTATCTGCAACATTTGTGATCAAATGCAAAACACCCAAGTCATTTCTCCCACCATATTACAGGCACCAGCGCACATGCAACTACAGAGTATGTCCATGGGTTTTGAGGAAGGCTTTAAGGAGTATGCACATAAATGGAGAGATCTTGTAGGTAGATTTCAACCTCCTTTGGCTGATAGGGAATTGGTTGACATGTTCATGAGTATGCTATCAGGTCCTTTCTATAATCACCTACTTGGAAGTTCTTCAGCCGGTTTCACTGAACTGATATTGACAGGGGAACGTGTCAAGAGTGGAACCAGAAGTGGTAAAATTCAGGTGACTACATCTTCAAATACTGCTAAGAAGTCATATAATGGTAAGAAAGAATCCAATGTTGTGTACAGCCAGAAAGTTCGTAATAAGAGTGATTGTAACCAATATGTGGGGGAAGTTCTGATCTCTAATCATGCGCCGGTATAACAATAATAAGGAAATCAGCATAGGCAGGAGGCACCCCGGATACAGTTCACCAAAATCAACATGTCGTTGTCTCAAGTATTATAACACATGTTAAAGGCAGAGCTGATTACATTGAAGCATCCTCCTCAAAATCCCAATACTTCCTCTCCCCATTACAATCCCAATGCAAGATGTGCATACCACTCCAACAGTCCTGGACATGACATTAACAGTTATTAGGCATTGAAAAATAAGATTCAAGATATGATTGACTCTAAGGAGATTGAATTTGATCCTCCTGAGACTCCTAATGTGATTATTGCACCTATGCCTAATCATGACAAAGGTGTTAATGCTATTGATGATGTTCTTATGTTTCTGTTGTGAGTGACTTGGCTACTCCTTTGATAATTGTTAAGAAGAAGTTGTTGCAAGCCGGTTTATTTCCGGGTTGCATTGAAAAATGATACTACTGTGCGTCCCAATCCAATTGTTATGTACTGTTGAAAGAAGGTATTCAACGTTTGATAGATGACCTGTAATTCTATTTGAGATGATTTCTTCTGTGGAGAACTTATGTAGAAGTATGTCTCGAGGCTTGAAGCTTGAAGGTGTGTCCATGATTAAAATTTCTAATACCCCTGTAAGGATCACTATTAAGAGAGCTGTGAAGATTACTGCTGAGCCTAGGGTTGCTCCTATGATCATTACCGCACTTGGGTCAAATCCATATTCCTCTAACAAGGCTATCCCTTGGAATTATGGAGCTGATGTCTACTACCATAGCGTCAAGAAAGAACCATTGGCTGTTAAAGATGAAAATATTGAGGTTACTGATCCCAATGTTGACAATATTGTTGGGACTAGTAAGGTTACCAGAAGTGGAAGGGTTTTTTCTCCAGAGGTCTCTCTAAAGGCTATTATGACACTAGTTTGTATCACTACTATTGAATCAACTACTGAGACTCGAGGAAAAGAATAAATGACTGAGCCTGCCTAGACTGAGGCACCGAAAGAGGTTACTATTGAAGACACCTCCAAGCAAGAGATGGAGGAAGTATTAAAAATTATTCAAAAGAGTGACTATAAGATTGTTGAACAGTTGGGGCAGACCCCCTCCAAAATATCTATGTTATCTGTTATTGTGCTCTGAAGCCCATGCTCAAGCTTTGGTAAAGTTTCTGAAATATGCTCATATACCACCGGAAATCTCTGTTGATCAGTTCTAATATTGTGTTGCTAGCCTGACAATTGATAATGGGCTAGGCTTTTCTGACGCTGATTATACTCCCACAGGAAGGAACCAAAATAAGGCCCTGCATGTCTCTATTGAGTGTAGGGGCACTACCTTATCTCATGTTCTGGTAGACATAGGTTCCTCATTGAATGCATTGCAAAAAGTTGTTTTAGACAAACTCGACTATGAAGGGGTTGTGCTAAAACCCAGTGACGTTGTGGTAAGAGCTTTTGATGGTTCAAAGAGAATGGTGCATGGAGAGGTTGATCTTCTAATCAAAGTGGGTTCCCAAGTCTTCAACTTTAATTTCTATGTGATGGACATTCATCCAGCCTATTCTTGTTTTCTTGGACGCCCTTGGATTCATGGGGGCATGCGTCGTTACTTCTACTTTACACCAAAAGTTGAAGTATCACGTGAAAGGAAAGATCATTACAATTTATGGTGAAGAAGAATACATGGTGAGCGATTTGAACTCCTTCAATTATGTTGAGATAGATAGTGAATTCCTCGAAACCCCTTGCCATACCTTTGAAGTTATTCCTCAGACAACCCCTGTTGCGAAAGTTGTTCCTACTGTTCCTAAAGTTACCAAGGTGGCTTCACTGAAAGACGATAAGGCTGTGGTAGAAGAAGGTGGTGGCACTATTTGGGGTCATCTTCCCGACATCCCTTACAAGTCTGACAAAATTGGTTTGGGTTTCACCTCAGAGGCTCAGAGGGTTGTTCTTTGTGCTTGTGCTAATTCTGGGAGACCGCCATTTCGCA